>JAPYZI010000377.1:0-55818 GCA_030523105.1 Ophioninae sp. A BG-2022a | reverse complement strand
TGGAAAAATTTGCAAAAATCGATGGTCCAACTTTGAAATTCTGCCAAAAATCGAAAAATCATCGGATTTTAATTATTAAAAAAGCATTTTAAAGAGAAACTCATAACAAAAAGATTGAGCGCAAAGTGGAGTACCAAATCCCAAAGGAAAAGAAGTTATCCATGATTTAGTGAAAAAACTTTTCTCCGCAAAAAATCGAAAAAAATTTTGGATTTTTAATATTTTTTTTATTAGTCCATTTCGATGTAACTTTGTCCCCTGAACACGAATATACCATTTATTTCCCCGAAAACCCAAAATTTCGAGGGAAAAATGTCGAAATAATATTCTAAAACCGGTTTTCCTATTTACCCCATTCTAATTTTGCACTTTAGGCAAAATCTCGGGCATTTTCGTAATCAGCAGAAAATTTCCGATCAAATAGACCCTTTTGAAAGGTTCAAATCGGGAAAAAAAAATGTTCGACTTCCCCCGGCCACTTTTCCAAAATCTCAAAAATCACGAAATTTCAAAAGGTCGTAGGGTAAGCTCCTTGTAGGGTATGAAGATTCAATGGGTGGGTTTGGAAAAGTACTTTGGAAACTTGTATTCTCCAAAAATTCAAAAAATTCGTTTGTAGTAACCACAACGATCGACGTCATACATATACGTATGTGTGTTTTCGTTGTGACCGAACTACGCGCGTTTTTTCTCCACGCGCTCGTAACGAATCCACACGTACATGTACACAGACGCGCCCACACTCGGCAATTGTCCTGCCTCGATTCTTCAAAATCAAGCCTCTACGAAAATTGAATAATAAATGCAGTTTTTCACAGCATTTATGTCCACATAATTCATAAAATTTATAAGATTGTTCAAGTGTTTCCGAATCCATAAACAAAGACGAATTTTGAGGCAACAGTTTTCACAATGTTCGCTGTGGGCGCACATGCAGTCGCTCAAAAATATGCCACCTTTGTACAGCCATGTTTCCACTGGTCCGGTTTCTCGTGCACGGAGCCGTATGTAAATTGCGAGCGGTCGAGGGCGAGAGAGAGAAAGAGGAAAAGAGAGGTAGCGTTGGAAGCCGCGTTAACGACACAGAAAGGGTGAGTGACGCAAGACTCTCTGCCAGTACATCAGGGAGGGTGTCACCACTTTCGGGCCGAAAATTGAGTTACTCTATCTCCCCTCCACCCGTTCGACCTTCCGGTCGTTACACGTTCGTCCATCCGTGTTCCTGTCGCCTTTGCCGCGTGCAGACGAGAGAAGGATGACAGAGAAAATCGGTAGCAAAGAGGGGGGGAGGCTTGCAGGAGCTTTATCGTCGTAAAGTACCGCGTCGATGCATATGAAGACACCACGAGAGGAGAGCGAGAGGGAGTGAGAAGGGAGGGTGAAAGAGAGAGAGAGAGATGAGTACCAGTAGTCCATCAGACACCCCTTCCGATGCACATCGATGCAGTTCTCCCTGCATCGATTAATCATCTTCGAAAGGACATCACACGCGTCCCTCGAGCCTACAAATCGCTTCAGAACCGCCCTTTATTCTGTCAGCAAACTTTATACATACACGTGCCACTCCTATATTTTACAAAACGCGTATAGACATGCATGTACACCGATCAGTGTATGCATGTGTGTTTGTGCACATGGGATCGATCGTTTCGACTCGATCAGTCGGAAACTTTTCCCAGATTATATATATTTTACGTCATCCTGCAATATCTAGCACGACGACACGTACCACGTGTTCTCCAGCCTGTTGCCTTAGCACTGTAAAAAAAAAACTTAGTGCAAACACGTATATGCATATAAACTGACACTGCGGATAGGCGAGCAGCAGGGATTCAGCTTGGACAATACTCGGAGCGGTAACTGCGAAACGTCTGTAAACCAGAGTATTTCGTATTCGAGACAAAACGATTTCGGTTATTGGTAGGTTCTTCGAAGAAGGACGGAAATATACGAAAATGAATTTTCTTGTATGGTTTTATGATTGATGATGAAAAATTAATGGTTTCAACGGTAGCATGGTTTTTTTCTAGAAATTTCGAGTGTATCGAGGAGGTGCATGAATAAAATATTGAGGACGTGGAAAATTCATCGATGAGGTGAAAAGAGTTTATTAAAGAGATACTGAATCATTCTCTTACATCAACCTCAATTGATGGAGATAATTCTGAAATAATGAATAATCTATTTTTCATAATCGTCTTAGTTTCGTTTCGTGCCATTTACATCCATGTTCGACGGTCTATTCTGGAACCGGTTATTCATACTTTTCCCGTGCCCACCGAAAATGAAGTATAGGGTATATTAACACTACGTTTGTGAGCGTAGATATTTCGTGTCTGAGCCAAAAACGAGTTCTGTTAGGAACGTTCTACGAAGAGTGGGTATTTTATGGTGCTTTAGTATAATATAGGCATAGGGTTTAATAAAGTAGAAACGCAGTAAAATAGTTATCTTCACAATTCGATACCTCGAAAACTGTAAAAAAATATTTTTTAGGGGTTTTATATTAGTAAAACGTATTGAAAGGAAGCTCTGTGCATAATTTCTGCTTGTTCGAAGGTGTATGCTTTTAAAAAACTTATGCCTCATTTTTAAGTGTTATTGTTGAAGGTTTACGACCTCTATTTGCAAAAATATAAAAAAACAAACCATTAATGTATAACACAGATCTGGCAAATCGTTCTTCCGCCTACGGTACCCCAATTCTAATAGCCGTACTATTGGTTGCATGGATGTCATTGGCCAACAATCCAGCGAGCCGTTGATCCACCTACGTTACCTCAATACTAATCGGCGAATTATTGACCGATTATCATCAAACTACGAAACGTATAAATAAAAATCTATTTGTCCTTCCGATTTAAAATATGCGTTGTGTAGATACACGATCATAATATCGCCCTGGGACAAAAGTGTAATTTTCTTAATTCCCAGTAAACCTGAACAAATTCCTGTCAATCGAGAGTAAAGGAGTTATGAATAATTCCTTCAAAACCTGAATTGCTCGAGACAATTCTAAAGTTCAAAATGATTTTCTTCAAAATCCTCTCAGTTCCGTTTGATATTCAGTCTTTCGGGTCGTTCCAGATTCATCAAGTATATTAATGAGCAATAAAGCTGTCAATCACCCAGTGTTAAATACAAACATAAAAATTCAGATAGAAATCATTGCAAAGAATACTATCAACCCGTCATTTTACGGAAAGGCTCTCATTTTTTTCTTACTTCTTAGCTCACGCGTTTTGAACTATTCTCGTTCGAATTTCGACAGCGGACGTACACGAAGTGTACATAAAAAAAAAAAGTGGGGATACCGAAGACACAAAGAGATCTGATCAAAATCCCCACTGTAAACCGCGACTTTTCCATGAAAATATGAGCCAAAAGTACACACGTATGCGCTTGCCCACATGCAAAGAAAAAAAAAAG
The DNA here is from genome assembly GCA_030523105.1 of Ophioninae sp. A BG-2022a. Lineage (NCBI taxonomy): Eukaryota > Metazoa > Arthropoda > Insecta > Hymenoptera > Ichneumonidae > Ophioninae sp. A BG-2022a. The sequence continues at coordinate 52,389 of JAPYZI010000377.1, read as the reverse complement.
AAGAAGAAAAAAAAATGATAGCCAGGCACATCGCGTACGAAGTCGACGAAGCCGAGCTCGGGACAATGTGTGTGTCCGTGCATGTAAAAATCGAGAGAACCACCGCTGAACGAATAACGTCGACGTGGGACGTATATGAGTGGTTAAAAATATTGAAGCTCGATAGCCACGAGATCGTATATAGGGTTGTACCAGGTAAAAGAGAGAGAAGATCGCGAGTACTGCCGAAGCAAACGGGAGAGGGGGGGGGGAGGGGATTGGGGATGAAGTCTGTTGGCGATAGTGGTGGTGTGGAAAAGAGTACAGAGGAGGATATACGATGAGGATAGATGAGAGGTACGAAGGGTTGAGAAGCGGTGGATTGGTCGGATAGAGGATAGCTCGCGTAACTCGGGCTCGCTTCCTCGTATATTCGCTTCCCCCCCGACTCGCACACCCATACCGTCCCCCCCCTTCGCCCTTGTCCCCTTGCAACGTTCGGAAAAATTTAATTATAAAAAAGTTTTGGCATTCCGTCAGTTTGGTTTACTCGCTATTACGGTATATTTATAAATGGGGCTGTGTATATGAAAGTGCACATGGAATATGTGGGTATGTATGAGTAAATAAATAAATAAATAAATAAAAATGGAGTATACGGTATATCTGGGTGGGTCCGAGGCAAGCATCGGTAACATTTTCTCTGTGTATAGTTTCTTTCTCTCGAACCACCACTGTATATACTCGCATGGCCTCGCTCCGGTAGCGTATCTGTGGTTTATTTCATCCAGCCGTGCTGCTAACCACTACCAAGCCCACTGAGCCTGCAACCCCTTCCAATCGCAACCCTCTTCGCAGTCTCGCAGCCTCCAACCACCTCATCCTTTCACCCTTTCGGTTGTCCTCGACACTCAAGGCACTGGTTCTCCCTTGTCCAGCGAATATCTCTTTAGTATTTGGAGGTGCGACTCGGCTGGGGCGTATTCGAAAAGAAAAAAATAGGGCTTGGACACACGCCTCAGACGGGACTTGGCAAATTCGCTGATTCGTGGGTGCAAATGTCCATGACTGTTTATCATGATGGAAACAACGCGATGAGGCTGAAAGTCGCGACTTCTATGGTTCTATGTTGAAAGTTATGTTGTAGAGAGTGGACGTATATTGCCTGTGTTTTTGTGATGAATTTAAGGTACGAAAATTGTTGGTCGAATATCTTCAGGCAAAATAAATAATTGAGATGTGAGATGATAACTCTTGGGGGTTGGAATAAAATAGGGAACATTGTTATTTTTAATATTTTCATGACGTCATTATAAAATTATGTTAAATTCCATAATTATGAAAATTTGTGACATCCGGATGGATGCCCCGTCGAGAATCAGGGTTATGCCGACGTTTCGCAAATAATCTGCATCAACAGGGCTGAAAGCTGCGATACTGAAGCTTCCGTGGATCAGGTCTTCCGTATATAGTCGCTGTTAGCGGATCACTGAACCAGCTAATCAGATGTTTATAATTGACCAGCTGATCAATTAAAAAAATCTGATTTTTTTCTTTTCTCATATACTCGTTTCTCTGTCGCTATTTATAGACTTAATCTTTAATAACTGGCAAATATATACAAACGCGGTTTGAACGATACTCAACATTTTTTTCACATCTTGAAATTTCCAATTTCTCATAACAATGAACCAGAACGGGAATATATAAAACCAGAAGAAACCAATTATCGGGAGTACATGAAACAAAAAAAAACATTGTACGATCATAATCTTTGATCAACAATTGATCGATTCAAGAGTGTTAATTTGCGTCGGATTCCAACAATGCCGGCTTGAACGTGGGTTATAAAAATACAACGAAGAGCATCGCTGTTCGAAACGTCTATTAGATCGGATGCTGGAATTTGGCGGAAAATTAAATAGAACCAGTGGTAATCTGGTTGATCCATTCATGCGCGTTACTAGCGAGATGACGGATCCATTGGCCACGGAGATTCGCGACCAGAAGTCTGCGAGTCGGAACAATCCTCGGTCTTATTGTTCGACGTATGAACCGGGAGAATCCGAGCGATATCTCCATGTACCTTTACAGTCGCGCGAGCAGCGTTATCGCATAATTCAATCAGAATGAAGAACATTCCATAGCCTCAGAGCGTTATTCGAACTGGTCGTTCGCCATTCGAGGTCTTTTTAGCTCCCGATGTTTTATCAGATTCTACTGTAATTGGGCAAGCTACGTCTTGGTGGAGACCATCTCAACATCCAGCAAAAATAATAATAATAACAACAATAATAACAGTAATAAAAAGACAAGAAAAAATTCTGTAGCGAAGAAGCATTGAAAACTTGCAATATCAAAAGACGAAACATCACCTTAGTCTTTCCTCAAGATTCGAAGGTAGCAGGAGAGTTGGGTGCCTCGGTTGATTCGTTCCCGAGATACACGAGCGATAACGCTACGTCGGGACGCCGGTAGGGAAGAGGATACCGCGAGAGCCGAAAGGGCTTTATAAAGTAGAAAGTGGTACGAGGGAAGAGCAAGGGGGAGAGAGCAAGAGAGTGGATGGATCGGTGTGTCGCGACTACTCCTCGAACGTTACGACGACGGATTCTTTCTCTCACGCTTACTCATGTATACATATATATAGTCACGTATCAACGGAGAAGATTCGACGATCGGCCGCGAGGGAGGGAATATTCGTAGTGAATGCAACGAGAAGGGTAGTGAAAACCGTGACAGGAGTGCGCGAGGACGGACAAAAAAGACAGAAAGAAAGGGAGAGCAAGAGAGAGAGAGAGAGAGAGAGGAAGAGGAGGACCAAGAGAGCAAGCAGCGGAGATAGGAGAGCGGAAAAAAGGAAGAGAAGGAAGATATAGCATGGGGCTATAGTTGGACGATGAAAGAGGGTGGTACGGTGCGACGTCGGTGGCTGCTGGAATAAGAGTGAGAGAAAGAAGGGATGCATCGTTGGGACAGAGGTGGTCGAAAGAAGAGTGAAACGAGACGGCGAAGTACAGTCCGTGGACGATGGAAAACGTAGGCGGAGAAAGCGAGAGATGAAGAAGGAAAAAAAAGGAACGCGGAGACCAGAAAAGAGGAAGAGAACGAAAGAGGGAGACAGAAAGAGAGAGAAAGAGAGAAAGAGAGAGTAGGGTAGCGAAATAGAGCGAACGCAAAAGAGAGAAAGAGCTGTAAAGATTGGCGGTCTCCCGCCTCCTCCTTCTCCACCATACCCGCCACCACCCCAGTACCTCCACATCGCCGTCCACCCACGAACTGGAGGACAAAAATCAATATGAACGTGTAGCCATTTCTCTTTAATCTGCCCGCGCTCGTACTACTAGCTACCCTCCTGGCACTGGTATAACGGTATATAAACCGGTACTGCTTCTCCGCCAACTCCTAACCACCCTTGGGTGAGAACCTCCTGCCTCCTCTCTAGCTTGGGACAGTGTAACTCCGAGGAACCCAACCACCAGGACACGGCAACGCAACGGTTGTGTTACCCATCGAACGCATTTCTATACTCGTACTCCACCTCCTCCGTTTCATTCTCCTCCCCTATATACTGCTTTGCGTCCTTCCACCCTCGTAACAGTCGAACGATTGTCCTCTCGTCTATCGCGAGCCTAACGAACGCGGCTCCTATTTTCCGTAAAAATCAACCGAGTCGATGAACTCTCAGCTAAGGCGGAACTGGTTCAACGGGGGATTCGACATCAAAGGCCAATGCCCTTTGGTCTATTTGGGCTCCTTGGAAAAGTCATTTACGCCCAGGTAAGGCCACGTTCGTTTCGTTAAATAATTTATAACTTAGTCTAGATTTGGTTACTTAGTGGAAACTTGCCAGGAGATCCGCGAGCCATTCGATGATACATCATCGCAATCGATCGATGATCCATCACGTGTGGAAGTTTAATCACGGTTTTAGTTGGACCCGTGTAAAGTCTTCCCAATTTTATTAGGACTCTGATCAGATAACTTGAATCCTCTGTGGTCACACTTTGGTACTGAGGGTTATCAACGCCACAGTAATAAGACCCTTCAAGGTTGAACGACTTGTCGTGGAAACCATCGTTCCCTTGTAAGTATTTCCTGTTAATGAATATACCCGTGTCCGCATAAATGTATACGCTTCTGTATAAGTTAAGAACGAGAAAATAATTATCGACAACATTGCAGTTTAATAACTGCACTTTAATTACTACCATCACATCGGATAACGTTGTTCTTTTCAGCTATGGATGTCTAGTAGAAATTAGCAAAATATTCAAAATATCTTATTTGAGTCTAAAATATTTTTTGATTAATTGAAATGGGTAATATTCATCAATGAACAATGTCATTAAATTCATCGAAAGATATAACTTTTTTAAGAAAACATTTTAGCGGAAATTGGTCATTATAATAATGTAAAAACAAACCGGATAGGATTATTAAAAGACGTGAGCTTATATTATTCAATGAATAAAAGTCATAAAAATTGTAATTCGTGAAAGCATTTATAAATATACAAAATAAATTGTTAATGTTTTTACGTTTTAATCCTATTTTTACTTATCATACAGTAATCATCAAAGCTAATTCCACTGGTTCATCCCTATTATTTCCAATCCTGGACCTATCGTTCCCTGGTTCCTATCAGTATTGTCACATTCAGCACCTTTATTTTTACGAGCGATGCCTTGTGAATTTTCCACGTGGAATATACACGTAGAAATCATTATTCAGCTAGAAACAAAGCCCACCTCGAATTCAACACATTCGTGCCAAATTGGCTGATTTTTGGAGACAGATAAAAACTATTTTTTTCATCTCACTGCACAATCTCAAGAGAGCTGACGTAACTGTAACAGTTACCAATTACAACCTCTTCTCCCATCTCACGCCTGCCCTGTGCTGCACACCGACCTTGAGGTACCAAAGTCTGGCAAAGGCGATCGAAGAGCAGTGGAAAGAAATCCTAATGTAGTTTGGAGAGAAAAATAGCCAGAGAAGGGTGGAACGATCGCGTCCAAAAATTTGGGAAGCTTCGATGCGGAAGCACCTTGAGATTGTCGGGTATGCCTGGGTTGCTCCCACCGAGTCTCTTTTTCTTATTCGCTCTGTACTCGCACTCCCTTTTCTCTCACGCCGCGCCGCCCCCTCATCCAACCCCTCTTCTTTCCAACGAGAATTCACTTGTTATTCAATCGAAAAAAGCTTCTCGAGACGAAAATCCTAATCCACCCTCGTTTTTAATCCGGCTAATGAAAAGCGGAAGGGTATTATGTACGAATATATGTACAAAGTGGAATCACGCTATGAACGGTAAGAAACCAATCGTTACAAACGCATCGATCGTTAATCGCTCGATCAGTGTTGAAACAACGCGGTACTCCAAGACCGCCTATATATCGTTATTTGTCCCAGTTCACGACCTTTTGGAAAAATCGAAGGGAAAATCTGAAGTACATGAATAAAAAAAAAAAACAATTATTGATTTAATCGACTTTAATATTTTATAGAAATCTATCTCCACCCAAATATGTATCCTACTTTTAGTTATTATTTATATGATAACTAACGAATCTATATGATGTCATTTTAGCATAAAAAATTGAATAACAACAATAATTTGTATCTGTTGATAAAAGCACGAGAAAAAAAAAAGATTGAGCCAAAGCTCTCCGATATTGTTTGCTTTTAAAAAATTCCTTTTATAAATTCAGATCAATCAAGTGGCTAACATTATGTACAGCTTTGAGCTTTTCAAGTTCAAAGATCCTCCATGAGATGGTTTATAACCGCTTTGACTGTTAATATTTCAAAATACCATTTGTTCCGCAACATTGTTTAACGTACAAACAAATAAACATGCAAACAATTTTCTTTAAAATGTCCAATCATTTTAATCCCCAAAAATTGAATAGGTCAAATAACCCTGATTGTCGACTATGCCGCAGAACCATAGTCCCTTAATTTTATCAGTATTTCAATCTTATCATTAAACATTCACGTCCAATACGAATCGGCTTGTTGAAATAGCTCTCCACGTCAAACATTGTTCGGTTGTTTATTTTCCTTAAATTTATTTAAGAAAGTCACATGATTCGACGGTGTGTATAAATTGAGTATTATCGGGGTCTTGCTCTCGCTTCAACTCTCTGTGTTTGTTTCTCGCTCGATAGTGATGTCCCAGCTGCAATATTCAGCGAAGGAACCTGAAGGAGGATTACCCAATGGAACAGGCTGCCCCGGGTTACGCGAACACCCGAGGCCCTTTCGCTTCTGTCTCTTGGCGAAGTTCTGTACATGTATATACACACCGCTTATATACATGTATATGTAGAATGCATATGTATTTGTAGAATGCATATGTATATGTAGAATGCATATATGCATGAGAATAAACGTGTATACAGGCAACACGTTGGTACTACATATAGATTATTGATTGGGCAATAACTCAAGGACTAGTTGGGGTGCATATTACCACCATATAATGCAGGCACTGGTAACTCTCCCTCTCCCTCTCTCTCTCTCTCTCTCGGTAACCCTATTTCTATGGTCAACAGTCCGCAGCATCTCGCAACTACACATTATGATAATTAACGATAACTAGGTGCTTCAAAAATAACCATTCGAATTAACTTACGAACATAAAGAAGATCGACATAACTGCAGATACAGGAGGTAGAGATTTATGCTTTTATTTTACGATTTAAATGATTAATCCTTGAGGAAACGCGGGTTGAAAATTTCAACTGTCACTCTCGCAATCACGCGTCACTCGGAACATCTCCTATATATGTCCTTAAGGAGTTTACCTGTGAATATTCGAAAATCAAATTTTTGAAAAACTTATTTTGAAGGAATAAGACAATTGGAAAATTGTCTGGACGTTTGTTTGTACGTACGTTAACAGAGTTATGCAGATTTTGTAGAAAAATATCAATAGTGGTAGTTAAAAAAATGGTCTCATGAAAAACCTTCGAATCTGCAGTGGTTCAGGATGAACTTGACTTTGGTCACTGGATTAATCGCTGGAATAGGATTTTACTGTCAGGATGGTATCGAACCGCGACTGTCTGTCGGAGAAAAAATGATAACGCTGCAATGGTTATGTAAGCAGGTGGATCTCCGCCATCCATGGTTGTTAATGGTAAATCACCAACGGCTGCTGAGACTTGGCCAACTACTAAACGCACATACTGACGGAGCAAGCGTCAATGGAATTTCCAAACAGGGCAATCTGCAAGCATTTTTATGTCTCAGCCGACAGTTCTTCCAAATCGATCACTAACTTGTGAAACATGACTCTAATCAGTCGATGGAAGGTATAAAAATCAATCTCAAAAATGTCTACCCAAAACAAAACGAAGATGGAAAAACTACTATCCAAGTTGAATGAATAGTATTTATCCGAAGTTCATTAAAACCTCTACGATTTTTTTCAATTAGGATCGCGTTTGACTGTAAGATAAAATGACGGTGTCAACTGGAGTTTGACACTGAACCATCAATGTACTACTCCAGTATCAGCATCAAGTTCTAAACGATCAGGGCGTTATTACTACATCAATATCAAGCTCCGTAGTGGCAACCAAACCAAAAGCGGTAAACCAAAGGGCATACTGCTGTAATATTATTTGCAAGCAACCATAAACTTGATAAATCTTCAATCAAGTATTTCCTTGACTTTCTACCACGTGCGATTATTCCTTTCATGAATGTTGGGACGTTTGCAGGTCGAACAATTTCCAGGAAAAGATAATGGATAAGAGGCAGACTCATTTTGGAAAGACAACGACGCGAAGGCATATTTTCTCTTTTGTCAAAATGTCTTCGTGTCCTCATTGTAAGGAGGAGAGTAAGAAAACTTTGAAGACAAAGTCCGATTTTCTGTTTTTCAAAATGAGTTCAGATTTTCATTTTGAGAAAGAGCGAAAAAGAAACTTTGGAGGCACGAAGGAATGCGTTTTATTCCTTCAAAATGTTTTAATGTCCACATTTTGAGAAAGAAAAAAAAGAACTTTGAAGACCCGAAGGTATGTTTCCTTTTTTTTCAAAATGGTTCGTGGACAGGTTTGCAAGTAAAATGAAGTATACTCGATGGAAATCCACATGGTGGACACATGTTACTCGCACTGCACCGCAAGGGACTAAGCCAGCGTAGTTGAACGCGCGCGTGAGCGTCCAAGTGAAAATCGATATAAACTGACCCTCTGCGATGCATATAACCGTTGCTTAGGGTGAAAAGGAGTTGTTGTACACTCCCTAGCGGTGGTAGCGGTAAAAAAAAAAAAAGCTGGAAGTTTTCGTGCTAACTGCGGTGTTTTCTTGGTGAAAGAAGGTTGGAACGATCAAGCGGATCGATTGGTTCGGAGCTGTATACTTTGAAGACCCACCTTTTGAGCCCAGTCATTTTCATCTCACTAACGATTAGAGCTATAATGCAAAAACAAAATACGCAATTGACGTCCGTATTCGAAGAGATACGAAATTGATGATTTTAAGAGTGACGTCAATCTTGACGTCGTGTTTGATAGACCCATTCTTAATCCATCCTGATTCCAAATGATTCGTAACGATCAAGCTGATATAATCGGATTGAGAGAATAATCAAACAATATTTTTTAGATGAGTAAATTGCTTCGCCTGAAAGCATTGTCAACCTTCAACGCACATAAAAAGACAGAGTTTCCTGTATAACGTCACGAGAAGAATGGGAGTAACGTTTAAGGGTAACGATTTTAGGAGCTTTTTCCCCAAGTTCGATTCGCGAGCGTTCTTATCCCCGCGCTATTATGCATGACGTATATACGCGATGTTACGATAAGTTTGATTCGTTCGTCGCTGTCGAACGAGTTGGAAAACTTGCGATAGTTCCGTGGTCGGGTGGGAGGGAACTTATCGGAATCGAAACGGTAAAGCGATGAGGTACTTGCGGTTGGTTGAAGGAGAAGGAGCGCGTCGCGTGATAACGATAACGCTGTGGTAAAACCTTGACGGGGAACAAGAATCCGAAGGTGGGTTTGTCATATCTAATTGTCCCGTGAAGCTGGATAGAATACGCGAGAGGAAACCCCGTTATAATCGGAGACGGAGAAGGAGAAGTAGACTTTGTACGAGGATAGTTGTTCGCACTGTGAAAACTAGGAAAACAGAGTTTCTCTCAGTTTTCTCAAGGCTTGACGAGACCGGAAAGATTCGCCCGGACTCTCGATGACGAACTCGTTTATGTGCGATTTTCCACGTGGATGTTAGTCGCCGGGACTCAGTCACGACTCTTGCGGCCTATGGTCTTGCATTGTAGCGAGATGTGGAACGAGCTTTTGGGTCCCGGAGGAATATCGTTGCCAGGAACGAGTAAGAGCGAGGGGAGAGAGAGAAAAAGAGAGAAACGGAGAGAAAGGGAGAGAGAGAGAGAAAGCAAGCAAGCGTGCGGTGACGCAGCTGAGCCATTATCGGAAACTCGTTACATGCACGAGCCGCGAGCTGTGCCAGCCGCTCGCAAAACGCCCTCTTCCTCCGTACCGCTCGTCTCCTGGGTACTTCTGTTGCAGCGCCAAGACTCTCTCTCTCTCGGTGCGAATCCCATACCGGAGCATGTTAGCTCACGGCATTCCGTTTCAGTATCTCAAGATTGCAAGATGTGTATTACAGGATTGTACATACTAGAAACGAGATTTGTTTCCAATTGTGTGCGAAGAAAATGTCTCTGCAATTGTACATTTGAATAAAAGAAAATATTTGAATTGGTCGATGAATATTGTTGGTCCAGTAACGTTGTCGGTCATTGATAGTCCAATTGTACCGCCTGGATTGGAGCATTCCCTTGGCTATCTGGCATTCGAATTTTTACCGTCAATTTCGTATATCGTATTGTTCGATCTGTTTACAAAATTTTCGATAATGACCCAGTCACCGTCGAAGCTGCCATTTTTTTCAGGTTAAATCCAAGCTTTATAAAATCGAAGATGTATAGTTTTTGAAAATCTATCAATTCCGGGGTAGAAATGAAAGAGACCTTTTGATTCCCGGTTCAAAGTCGACTATGCTCTCTTCGAAGATTCGCAGTAGTCGATGCTCGGCTGTGGTCAGACTCGAAGTACATCGAAGCTTTTAAACACAGCCGTTTCAGGCGCAACTCTTCATCCGTTCTCCCGAGACGAAACAACGCCTGAATCAATGAAATTAGGACGAGCAGTGAAGCTCCAAGGATCTCTCGTTTTCGCGAAAGTACAACGTTCAATTCGAATCCTCGTAAAAACGTGTTCGCTCGAAGAACCGAAGGAATGTGTCCATCATCGTAAGGATAAAATCTGATATGCATTTTTGTATCGAGAACTGGAGTTTAATGACCCGAGGATCGTCCTATGCGTATCCGCAGACACGAGTGCGGTTCGTCGTCGATACATTTATCCACTCAACCGAATCTCAGATATACCGGAGTGCACTTCGAGGCGTTACGAAATGTACGTTCGCGCCGGAAAAAGAGAGGGAAATTTCTAGGAATATCTGCTAGATGGAGAGGAGTTCGAAGCGAGCGGGAGGGGGGATGGTTACTCGTACAGTCGTCGTTGTAATGGATAACGAAAAACCGGAGCGCGATTTATCACGATGTTCTCTGGTTTTGCCTCGAAATCGACTATTAGGGAGAGAAGAAAATTAAGCTCGTTTCGTAAGAATCGCTTTAACTTATTTCGTATTGCTGTGAATTTCTTTACCTCGCTCTCTTTCTCTCTCTCTCTCTCTCGCTCCTTTTTTCCTTCCTCGAGCTTTCGCTATACCCAAATTTATTCGTTGGATAACAGAGCGACTCTTCTACGGGACATCGAATATAGAACACCGATAGTATTCTAATAATATTTCGACGAACGTGTTACCCCGCGCAACGCGGAGAACTGGGATCTAAATTGTCGACCGATTCTGCGACGAGCATCGACGGTCGTTAAAATTGTACAGGCTTGGAAATTCCGCCGAAGTTCACCAAAGATTCGCGTTGTTTGACTCCGTCACGAATCCGTGTCAGGCCAAATGGACGGATGAGTTTTTTTTTATCCGGCGCGAACTCTTCGACGTGTAGGAATGAAATAAAGACAAAAGAAAAAAAAAGGCTCGAAGACGGAATCAAGGTGTACCTTTTCCCCTGGCGACGAAACTGACGGCGACAATTCGGCTGTTCCTAGAGATACCCGACATCGAATTTCGAACTTGCTGGGAGAAATTCTAGGTTCCAGATAATCGATGATCGTTTTTCTGTCGCTAAAAATGGTAAAATCATACCGGCCTGACTTTTGGAATGGGAAAATCGAAGGTACGTGGCGTTCGGTGAGAACGAAGAGGGAAAGAGGACGTAAAAGCGATTGGGGAACACACGAAAGACATTAAGGACTTTCGAAACATTTTAAAACCGAACCGATGGGGAAAACACGGCGGATAGCCTCTCAGTATCGAAAAACATCGTCTTCATCAACCCCTTACAGGCGTTAACGGATTCCACAGAAACTGCCGGACTTGTTTCTCTCCTGAACTGCGTTTTTTCCGACTTGAAAGAACACGACTTGATTATCGAGAAATTGATCTTATTAGGCAATAGGAAGGTGGTGGATTCTGGGACGTTTGCCAAACATCTCCGTCAATCTACTCCCTTTTTCTCCTCCAAACTCATCGCTCACACCGCCCCCGTTCCTTTCGGTCGTCCCTTCGCCGATTCACTTCGCGAACTTTTCTAGATAAAAAAAGCCTCAATGCCAACCATTCAAATACTTTTTACTTCGGGCTAGTAGTGTCCGGAGTAACGTTTGTGTTCTTTTTATTTTTTAAGTCCTCCCCTGCGTCTTTGAGGGTCGGAAAAAATGGATATTCGTCTCGGCGAGCTCCGTTGCGTAATTGCCATAAATTTGGACCTCTACTTGTTTCATGGGGTACCAGTGATCAACGAGGAAAATTCAGAAACGATATTAACCCCTTAATGTCCCTTCGCGTGCCCTTACGAGCTGCTGTGGGGAAGTTTCTCTCTCTCTTTCTCTCTTTCTTCCTCTTTACCCCCCCCCCCCCTCTAGTCGTAACTATACGTCCTGCCTAACCTCAAACGTCCAAGTCTCGATTGAACGTCTTTAAAAATACATCGAGCGAGTTGTTATCATGGAACTACTATGCGAATTTATTATTAATGCCATGGAAATCGATGTTAACATTTACTGGGATATAGAGTACACGTGAGGTAGTCAACAGCCATAGGCAGTGAACAAGCAGGGCGCAATCGCTAACAGAATTTTAAGCAACGCACGACATCAAAGAGCCAAAGGAACCAGGCAGACGGCTGAATGCCATACACCACGTTACAACCATTAATCGCATTAATAACTGGCCCATAATTAGTTTTACGTACGAACAAACGGCGACTCGACGAACCCAAATATTTTAGCTCCTTTAAGGGGCCACGTAAATGTCCGAGAAAATGTTGTTTTGTCAACATATTTTTGCACCCCTCGAAATTTACGGTCTTAAGAATTTGATGAATGTATTTTATTCCGATAGTCGAAAAATGGTGATAGTTGTAAATTCACTGGATCGAGTTATTAAACATTCATGTTTCCCAAATTTTAAGGTAATACTGAATGAACCAGGCAAGAAATTAGTCTAAAACGAGGGGATCAAGGATTTATATATTTAGCCTCGCAAATAGCTAATTTAACAATAAAGTAATCCTCATATATACTGATTATTTTATTTCTTCGTTCTCATAATTATAAATAATCTCTGCGTTCATCAATAATCGATCTCTAAACAGAACAGATACAATTATATCTGTCATTCCTGAACTCTGGCACGTTCGAAATTGTATGAATTCAGCATAATTAATTTGCATTAGGTTCGAACGATGCGAACTTCAAGATAAACATACGCAAATCGAACGAGGTTCCACTATACCATGTACTGTTTTGTGCGATCCCAGTAAATGCTCAGATTTAAGGCTCTCCATTGAATTTCCAAATATAAACAAAATCAGTATTCCCAAAACGACAAATGCTATAAAAACTGACAAAACTGCGTTATTCCTAGGTTACCGATTGCCTATCGGGTGATGTGGAAATGGTCTTGGGCATAAAATCCTCGGATGACGGTCCGATGGCAAAGGACGTCACGAGAAGAGCAAGAGAAACTTGGCGAGTTATTTCAGCGTACGTACCCATAGACACGCACACACTGATTCACATATTGAATCAGTGGCAAATGAAAAGCGTCCGAGAGTCTGGCACACCGACGAGCACACGAATGGAGGGAAGGTTCTCGGTGCCCAAGTTTAATTAGGTGGGCCTTTCGTTTTCGAGCTGGTACGAGGTATAGGAATGAGGGGAATACGTGTGAGTGTAGTTGTAGGCAAATGCGACGGGGTTGGAGACGGGGGCGGGTGGTGTATACAAACCGATACCTATTGCCAGTAGTATCGAGAAGGACAAGAAGGAGGATGGCGGGGAAAAGCTGAAGGGCGAGAGTAAGGGAGAGAATCGTAGGAAAGAGGGAGAGAGAGAGAGAGAGGGAGAGAGAAGAGGGCAAGAAAGAGGATGAAAGAGGCCTGTTGGAGCAAGAGAGTACTCGAAGGGCTGGCTGGGAAAGGTGGTTGGCGTTCTCTTCTCGGTGGCTGCTAGGACTGGTGGATGCTTCCCGGATGGCGAACAAGAGGGCGACGAGAAGGACGCGGCAGTTGGCGAAAGGTTGGAACTGCTCTCTCTCTCTCTCTCTCTCTCTTTTGCTCTCTATCTATTCCCAGACTCGGAGAAATGGACCATTGCCTCGAGCATGAGAGTTCGTACTATATCATACAATATAGACTGCAAAAAGAGAGAGAGTGATAGAGCGAGAGAGAGAGAGAAAATAAGGAACGTATCCTATATACATAGGCTTTCAGTTTGTACCTCTCTCGCTACTCCGCTGGATAACAGGGGAAATGTCGTAGTCGTCGTCGTCGTCGTCTAGAAAAGCGGGATATTCTGCATAGTACTTGGTCCCAGACTTTTGTACTCGTTGAGATTGAAGTTTAGCATTATATATACGTTTCTCTCTGTCTGTCTCTCTCTCTCTCTCTCTCTCTCTCTCTCTCTCGGCGTCTTTTGACGCGAGGCATCCCTTTCGGGGTACACAGAACCACGAGGAAAGATGTCGGTCGAGGTAATCTCGGTACTATCCCAATCCTCGAGGAGTTTAGAATGGCGAATGAGCGTAAAAAGGGTTACAACGAGAGGGAGACTAAGTTGAGTAAAAACCCCACCTGAACGATTCGATCCTAGAATATGACGAGAGTCAACCCTTTCTGAACGCGGGCTGCCCCTTCTCTTTCAACTAGGGTTCATCTTCCAATCTATCATGGACCAGGGAGTTTTGGTACACTTCGATTATTCCGGTATCATTGAGGACTCTTGGAACGAAAAACTTTTGCTGTTTCACTACGTATATCCCATGTATGTGTTTGTGTATGTATGTGTACACGTATGTATACAGCTCTAACGCCGCGATCTCTATTCTGATTGAAATGTTTCTTTTTTTCGTTCCCCGTTCTCTTTTTCATTCGGACTTTAGTCCCGTTCCACATTGTCAGGCTTCTGCATAAGTCGACGAGATACCGCACGAAATATCGGTCGATTACTATATCTGGTCGTATACTACGGACATGTCTAATCACCCTTCTTCCCAAGTGAACACGAAAAAAAAAAAACAAAATCGTATGCCATAACGCATAACGCCCCCACGTTGAAAACGACGCACCCACTACTTCCGGTAGAAAATACCAGTGACTTTACTTGTACGAAACACAAGCGCAATGCCCACAGGATCGAGGAATAATAAACATTACCTGCGAAGAAGAAAGGCGTAACGAAATTCACAACGTTTTCTTTTTTTTTTGGTAAGAAGCATCGAACTTTTTGCAAGATTACTGCGACTTGTCAATGCAAATTGATATACGTTGCGTATGAAAAGAGTGGTTATTATTTTGTAAGTGCACCAGATCGTACACTGATTTTTTATCAACTCTGTTTTGTATCTCATTGTTTTTCCCAGCTTATAAAAATACAAACAAGTATTTCGAAAGTTTCTTGATTTGCTGACATTTTATTGTTTTAATAATCTTTACAAGCACGTATTCGATATCGAAGACAAGAATGTACTATTTTGCATTTAACGTGAAGCCAAAAAAAAAAAAATGAAAATACGAAGCAAAAAACATATTTCAAGAACGTATACCAAAAATTGAAATAATGTTTTCTTTTCATCCCCAGAATTACGATTGGTAGAAAATTAAAAAAATTGATGGCAAAGAGGAGGTCGCGATGACTGTTCGCGTGATCTAAAAAAGCGCACACTGGTGTTACCTTAGGCTTGTTATGTTTACATATATATATATACAGATATATATAGCTGCAGTGAAATAATCAATGCGAAATATATGAGTAGCGTAATTTGACGTGGGCTTGTGCGATTGAGAGACTAAGCTGAAAATAATCGACACGACCTAGTCTTCTTTTTTCCGCTAGCGTAGCAATAGTCTATCGGTGCTTGAAGGCTATGTATGTATAGTCTTTAAAACAGCACCCCCAAGTGCCTGATACATCGAAGAGTGGATGTACGTATGTATCACAATTACAGACAACGTAATATACAGATTGGGTTATAGATCACGGTCGGTTTAGGTCTAGTGATTGATTTTGATATTACCATATGAGTTGTGAAACTGTTGATGATGAGTGTCGATTCCGGTTCCTTGATGATGAATATCCAGCATCGCTTCCGGTTCACCGCCGCTCTCAGAGCAGTTGCTCAGGGCTAAAACCAAACCGATAGACATACACCTTGCGTTTTCACTAAAATTCAGAATAATTTCTTTGTTCGTTGTTATTGTTTTTTTTTTTTTTCATGTAAAGCTCTTTTTCAAATTTTCATTAAAATTTTCGAACTTCTCGTTTCCAGTCCACCGTCTTACCCAAACGTCAATATTACAATTTTGACAATGATTTCCGTTCGATTGTTCGATCTCCATTTAGCACCAGAGGCAATTGTTATAAACATTGGCTGTTCTGTTGGAAGCTGGTGAAATTTACAGGTTTATGAAAACGGAATTGCCGTATGGGAAAACCGACGTGGAGCTTCTTCGAGATTACTTCAATACGTGTACATGAGTGTATTGTTAATTTAGTTACGATGCACGGGTTGAATTAAAACAAACGTTACAAATAAAGAGCTTTCACTGAGAGAGAAAACAAACTTTCACGTTACGGTGAATAATGAATAAACAATACAACGTAAGGGCTATGAAATGGGTTCAGAGGGTGGGGGGGGGGAGGACAAAAACGCATGATCATAAATACACAAAAATACGCTTTCCGAATAAAAATAAATCGTACTTCAGAGTAAACGAGAGTGGGCGAGTGAATCGTCGATAACGCGGTGATTGAACATAATAATAATAATAATAATAATAATATTCTTTTTTTTCTGCAACCTCGTTTGAAAAGGGTTGGATGGGATGGAGGTTTCGGACGAGGCAACGCGCGCGCGCATTCGGCTCTCGCAAACTGAAACATCACGAGATTAAAGAGACGAAAGAAAAATGAAGAGTGGAAGAGAAAAAAAAAATGTGCGGAAAAGTAGGAAAACGCATCGATACGCGTGGAGGCAGACGGAAAAAAAAATTCAATTCCACTCAACTGAAATGAAAGAAAAAGAAGGGAAACCAACAAAACCCCGAGTGTCAAATCGCAGCGAACTATTTGTTGTTTTTCATTCATTTTTGTCTTTTTTTTTTTTGTCAATTTTGTTTCGCTTTCGCGGTCTCAATGAAAAACGTCATTTCCACTTTGTACTTCGAATGATATTTGTTTTCGTTTTTTTTTTGTTTATATTTTTTTTTCGAAAGAAAAGAGGTCAAACCTACATTATTCGCGATATTGCGGTGCATTTGTCTATCCGTTTGGTTTTCAATGTCAAAAGAAATTGACAGGTACACAAAGAGACAGAAAACGAAAAGCATCAATATCTTGTCGCAGCCTGGTTGGTCATCCTCGCGGACAAGATCTTCCTCGCAGATTATTATTGGTTTCGCTCTTTCATCTTCAAAGTAGTTGACGAGTGTGTGAGAATGTGCCTGTGTGTACTTTGACTCCTCTTTAAGAATGTTCTTGCGCCGTAATTACAATAGTATACACAAAGTAATAGCAAAATCATCAGATATAATTTTTAAAAGATAATCATTTGTCAAATTACGTGAATATTCTTGAGCATCGTATTATAACGTATAGAAAATTAGAAAAGGTTTCACCGTTTGGTAATCGAGATATTCAGTGGTAAAAATCAAAACTTTAAAACGAAGTCTTATAGGAAATGATGAAAAAAAAAACTATTTTTTACAACAAATATCACAATTTCTAGACGGTCAAACTTTCTCAAATTTTACCCACAGTATGAGTATGATTGTTAAGAAAATTCATACAAATTTTAAACAATTAATCTCTAAATTCTTATAACGCAAGAACATCCTTAACGCGGCGTACTTTCGAACGGAATAAAACTAGAATGAAAATAATAATCGAAGAAGAAGACTCGTTGGATCACGAATATCCGAGTGATACGAAACTGTACAGTCTGTTTGATAAGTGCGTGTACAGCGAAATTGAAAAACAATTTGGAATAATACTATGAAAGAAATACACGCGATCACTCGAGACGTTCAGGGTGACCGTGCGCAGTGAGGAAGCTCCTTCGTTGCGCACGGACCCTCTTCATCTCCGAATGGGCCACGGGCGGTTCGCGGTTTACTGCATTAAGCTCGCGCGTCTGAGCGAAGAACTAATTTGGATAATCAAGAGTGACAGCCTGCGCGCCATTTGCATTTTTTGTTTTTCTTTATTGCATTTTTTGTTTTTTTTTTTTTTTTTATTGAAAAACAAAAAGGGAGGATCTCAAAATAGATTTTTAAACCACGATACAGAGGGTGACACCTAAACCCGAATTTAAATTGAGGTCAGTTAATATTATTCGGGTCAGGAATTTATTTCAACTCAATGATTAGTAACAAATTTGAGATTGGATTTCGTGATGGTAGAATTATGGACATCTATATGAGATTTTATCTTGCTTATAATGCAAAAATTTGATTCATAAGGTCGATCTCCAAATCTCGTAAATCTCTAGATAAAGTCTATCCACCAGATCTAGACTCGTGAAAATTTATATGTTATTTTAGAGTAAAGTTTGTACGAAAAATTTGTATATCTATTGAAAAAGATTGGATATCACTTTCGTTTAGATAATTTAATTACTGTATTCGAATTTCGTGTGTCAAAGCGCTTTTGTTTATAATTTTCCAAAATGCGATCATATTCCGATGTCGGCTTATTTATGCCACAGGGATGAGCACGCTAAACCGCAACGCGGGTCAAATAAGCTCGTGATCCATTTGCTTAATTAATCGTTTTTTTAAATATATGTTAAGGTTTTCCATAAATGTTATTTGTTCTTTCTAGAGCTTTCAAATTTAAAAATGCGCACACTTCCCCCAAATGACTCAAAACGATATAAACCGTCATGCGTTATCATTAATGAGTTGTCCGGTCACTTTTACTATTAATAATCGTTCGGGATTTCTGAATCGTACTTTCTATCAACGAAATAGAATAATCTAGAAAAATGCCTTATAGATAAGTCTATTGATGTGGCTAAACCAGATATTAATGCTGGAAGACCGTGCTCAAAAAAGCCTCGTCCGAAAAAGTTACGTCGCTGAAATAGCTGTTCAAACTTTTAGCTGAGCTTTCCGGGTGATCGTTTATGACCACGATAGGAATACTGACGCTTTCTGTACGAAGCATCTTGGTACAGAGATCCAGCTACCTACACGCGTTCGAATCTAGTTTGCAACTGCTTTCCGAAGAAAGTTTTGCAGTGTACGCTTTTGTCCAATAGACTGTTGACGTACATGAATATATATTCCAAGATGTGACGTGACAAGGAATGTGAACGGACCAGTATCGCCGTTACAATTTCGTTATCGCGAGTGATCACGTACACAAGCTGCACAGAAGCAAACACATCTCATATTTCATTTATCATCGTCTCAGATCCTGCCGAATCTGAGACGACCCCCAACGAACGAAAAATTTCATTCATTCGTTTCGTTTCAACCGGAAACATTAGAATAAAACATGCATCTCTTTGATTCTGTAATTTATTGCCTTGAAAGATTATATCACTATAGCAAATAAATAAAAACTGTCAATTGATTTCGCAAACGATTAAATTTCGAACTTCTTTTCGTATTCACATAAATGTATAACAGAGGCGAATTGCAATTAACATTGATCGACTTTAAAAACAAAACCCTCTCTCTTTTTCTCCTTCTCTGGTTATTGTATATATATGTTTCCCATGTGTCCATGGGTGTACATTATTTATGTCTCGCTAACATTAAGCGTTAAATTTACTGTTTAGCATTTCGATGACGTTTTATTTATTCGACTTCCCCTTATTTCCGGACCTTTAAATTTTTATTTCTACTTCGTTACAATTTGTATCGTCTTCTATTATATTTTTTAATGATTTTTTACCACAATGATATCAGTGTTTAACATAATAAATTTATCGCAAAATATAATCACGTTTTGTTTCTGCATTGTTATGATTTTATTTCATCTTCACTATACATTATTAAATTCTCGTTTCCGATCAATATTTTTCCCTTCGTTTTTCAAACTTAAGCGTGAAAATAATAAGCCGAAATAAGTAAATAATCAAATAAAATAATAAACATAAGCGTGAAAAACATCGTTACATAATAATTTAAAAAATTAACTTTACCCGCGCGGATAACGATAAATAAACCGACCAATCAATGTCCTATTTTCGATTTTATCCAAATTCTTACGTTTATCTTTATTCACAATTGTATTTTGTTCTCACTCGATAAATCTGCTCTAGATCAAACATTGTTAGAAATTGCATTCGTCATTTATATATTTCGTATCTAAAAGTGTCAATCAATAAACGAATAAGCATTCTAAGAGTTTCTAGCTCTCTATATTATGCACCCGACGCATGTCCTCTGATCGTTGCAATTACATCGTTATTGTCTCATAAATTTTCTCGATATTAAATAAATTCTGCGAGCAGCGAGACTTTTTATTCGGTGCGATCGCTCGGCCGAGGTGACGCGGAAGTGTTATTGAATGGCTTGTCCATAAGTGTGTGTGTATGTGCGCGTAATATGGCACGAGAAGGAAATAGATATAGGCTCTCTATACACAGGGCAAGTTCGGGTGAATCTCATGGGGCGACAGGATATCCCGTGGAAGTGAGGTGTATATTGATACCCAGGCTTTCTCTCCTCGCTTCGTACAGGGGATCATCGAAGTTTGCCGAGAGAACACATTGTAAGTGAAAACTACATATATATACAGGCATATATACATCGAAGTACAAGAACAATCACCATGTATCAAGTACGTGTAACGTTACGTATTATTTATATATTATTTTCATTTAAATATATATAAATATACATATGCATATAAATTATACATGATGCAACACCAAAAATTAACGTTTTAAACAACTTTGCAACGTATTTGTCCTCTTTCGTCGCGCTTGAGCCGCACGTTTGTAAAATACCATTTTGCAAATATCGTTTTGCATTCCCTTCAACTGTATTCCATAGTTATCACTTCGCGTTACCGTGGATAATTCTGAAGTTTGAATCAGTAGGAGCTAAGAAATCTCCAAAAATATTTTAACTGACCATCATTTCTTAGACTCTAAGACTAATTAATTTCGAGGGATCGCAAAAAAACATTTCAAGAATTATCGAGCAAATATATCCAGGCCTATGGGGTAATGGAACTTGAAAAAAAATATACATCGTTCATAATATCGAAATAATGATTTTTTCATTTGCACGAAAGATATAGGCACTCAGCAGAAAATGAAAAGAGCGAACACGATTGTAATTCTCCAGAACCCACCCATTGGAAAAAGACGATGTGAAGGGTAAAAAAATGCTCTCTCTTGCTAGTTTGGTCGAACGATTTTTTGTATTGACTCTGTATGTTCCATGAGTCGAAAGGAACCACGGAAAAAATTGAGTTCTTTTTTAATTGTGCGAAAATATCCTGCAGGAGGGCACGGGGCAAGTGGAAATAGCTCAGCGAAAAAAAATGTCTCGACTGTTACGCAACGTGCCTTCTGTTTGGGCACTCGCAATGCATCGTTTATAACGTCATCACGAGTCTACCATCGTACAACCGGAAATCAGGCCTTGTCCCCGTAAGAGTCACCCTCAGCGTGTTATGCACATCCATGAATGTTGCATCGCGCACATACGAAAATATTCGTGGAGACACGCTCAACACTATGGCGCACAACGACGATCTGAGAACTTCGCGTACGGCCTCGCTGCGAGAGTGCCGAGGATGTACAGTAGATACCACGGTGTCGTGTTTCGATGGCGCGTGCTGTGACAACGGCTTGAAAACCACACTGAGCCATCGCATCACCGCATAATCCTGTACACGCGTGTGTTCGCGCAGGATACTGAAATCCCACCGAGCCTTCTGGGAGTGCGGTGTACGCGACAATACTTGACAATGTGTATATATGTGTAGAGGCGTTATCGAGGACCCTATGGACTATGGGGACTACCGTTACTACCCCTATAACGGCCTGAATACGAGGACATTGAAAGTCTTCGAAATCTCTCTTACGTCAATAAACAAACGTACTTTCACTAAATTCGTCATACCCAAACAAACTCGAGTTAACTTTTTCAACGATTTACAACCTCTTCTTCGCCGGTTTTATCAAAGGTTTTTTTTCGCGTTTACATTAAAACTTTACACTTCGGCAGAGGTCGTTGAGGATTTTTTTATTGGATGGAAAACTTTTTCGATCGGAGATTGATTTTTGGTATTTTTTTTTTACTGATACTATTTTTGCCTGACACGCACCTTTTGCGGAAAAGTTGATGTTCTTCCTTCGTACTTCGAAGGCGAATCTAGAACTCGAATTACTTTAAATTTTCAAAGTAATTCGGAATCTACATTAGCAATTTTCAAATTACTTTAAATTCTTTTCAGATCAGAACGAATTTTCTTTCACTCCAGAAGTGTTATTTTGATACAAAATAACACTTAATTCGAAAAAATTAATAACTATACCAAAGTAATCCGACTAAAAAGAGTTATCGTTTGATTAACCGAGAATCCATACAAAAAATGGTCGTTCTACGTTTTATAAAATAGAAAAAGATGTACAAAAAAAATCATATGACATTTTGTAATAAGTCATATAGTTTTGCCAAAAAAGTGAACATATCTTAAATTTGATTCCAAACGCAAATTCGACCCCGAGTAACTTTTGAAAGAGCTAATTAACAAAAATTGTGCATTCAATTTCCTACAAAGTATATATTGTGCTCTGTTGTAGGCGTATCCACAGGCAAGTTATAAAATTCAAAAATAGCAAGCTATGTTTTCTTTACGTTGATTATGATGAGACATTTAAAAAAAGAACCATGAGAGTTCCGTAAGCATTAATATTAAGTGGTTAATTCGAAAAACAGAATAGACAATTTTTTAAATCACCCCAATTTCCGTGTACCTACCCAATGGTAGGTACATTCGTGATAGCGATATACGCGCTTAACCGATGAAGGATGTACTCACTGACACTTCAGTTGACACACATGTGTACATCCAGGTTCATAAACGTACGTGTAAATTTGCTTTACGTGTACCGAACATTAATGGGTTACTGTCAGGGACGTCAGGAATACGACAATGTATATTTCTATGGATTCGACGCGTCCAAATAGGACTTCAACACGTGTGAAAAAATCTATCTAGATATACATAGCGGAGTACGGTTTCGGAATTTAGCAGAAGGTGAAACTTGACTTCTCATCGATGAAGCATCGACAGAGATACGTGGCATACACGTATTTATATAAATACAGGGTGACCCACGAAACGCAGGAAGACTGTATATGACTGTTGGTAAAAAAATTACGAAGTGTGTACACGTCGGAATTTAAATGATACGGAAGTATATGAGGAAAAATTGATACCGTTTAAAAATAATACCATATGACGTGATTAAATTGAATTTTGTCAATACGCTACTCAATTAGCAAAAAAAAAAAAAAACTGACGACTTTGCAAAAAGCAACGATAACGTTTTAAAAAATCGTGAACGCCGAATAACTTATAACTTTGAAATGCAATATCAAGCCGTGTTGTTGTCAACTTCAACTGGGACCGCGATGAGTGTCGATGCTAATTGAGGGAACACAAACGTACCGATGTAATAGAACAATTATGAGGGACGTGTCAAATTGTCAAAGATGATTTTTCATTATATGTTTGCGATAGTTATTATTTAATCGTCACTAATCAATGGGTCCAACAATTCAACGCGTTTTTGTAGGAACGTATACCCTTCTACATGTGTCATCGTGTATATGGCTAGTTAAATCTTGAAGGGCTTTCGCAATAACTCGAAGGAACTTTTCGGGGCAATATCAGCAGGAAAGTAAGGGACACAAAATAACACAGAACACCAGTATTGTATTGATTTTTACGCGAATTCTCTCTATGTATATATTTCTCTCTCTCTCTCTCTCTCTCACTCCGTCGTCTCATCCCCAAGCGTCCTCTGCACGTAACGTCCACCGCTGACACAGGGTAGCACGGTCTAGTCATGGCGTTTGTGTAACAACCCTCTTGCAGCAGGTGTACGTATATACGTAAGTACTCGTGTACGTACATTCACGCGCACATTCGTGTCGATACGAACCCATATCAAGATACACATAATACGATGTTACAGCGTTAGTACGTTATGCTCGTCGTCCAGCCTTCTTGGATAGTGTCGAACATTTACACGGTTGGTATTACTCGAAATATTCTTCCTCCCTTAATGTAACATGTGCGTATGAAGGGGTCGTAATACTGCGAGAATGTCAAAAGAAATCTTTGTCACAAATAGCAACTCAAATTTAAGTAGAAGATCGAACGTAACTGCACGAATCGCAGATTTGATATCGAAGTATGATTTGCAATAGTGCGACTGCTGGTCACACTTTAAACACGTTTTTCTCAAAACTATAAGTTTGTCGAAACAGCTAATTTCTTGATATCCAATTAAAGCATTGATCTCAAATTGGGTACTCAGGATAATAGTACTTTGTCTTGACCGACGTTTTTTTCTTAATATTTTTCTTCGTTAGTTATTAATAATAACGAAGTTAGTTTTCTTCGAAAAATAAAAAAATACGAATAATTTCTTGAGATCTTATCATCACAAGGCTTTATGAGACTTTCTATAACCGCTTTAATTAATCATGTATTTCAATGAAAGTTGGTACAGAACTTTATCAATGTAACGAATAAATGTCCAAATGATTTTGTAATCGTCTTGCTTCCGACAAAACTCATTTTTTAAATCAACCTAATTTTTAAGGACATCACCCCTTAAACGGCTGTAATCATTGTGCAGAACGAAACGGTAATGAATTACTATTAATATCATTATTTTTACTACTAGGACTACTGCTATTATAACTATTACTGCAATAATTATAACAAAAATATAATTAATAATGTATAACAATCATACAATTATTATGAGTTACAACTATAACACTAACAATAATTACGATCTTGATTATTAGAATAAGAAAAACGAGTATGATGATGACAAGTTTGATATGAGTAACGATGGAAGCAGTAAATAATAATTATTATAATTATAATATTAATAATAATAGTAGAGAACGATAGAATGATAATAAATTATGAGGCAATGGAAAACAATCTTAATTACGTACGGGATGAAATTATTAATTGATCGAGTGCGTAATTAACTCTTATCATCAATTTCGACCCATATCTATTAAGAACAAGTACCACGTTCTCGACGTATTCATTGGCATTATTCATATTCGTTTTCTACAGTAATTATCCGATATAGTTCGCTCGTTCATTAGGATTTTGTCGATATTAATATTCCCATTGTAATTTTCCCAATTGCCACGAAATGTAAATATCACCCCCCCTTCCTCATCCCTCTTAAGTTGTACAAAACAAATTTGGCACGCAAAAGAATTTGAAGTTGATTGAACCCTAGAAAAATGTGTTTCGATCAGCGCGTCTTGTTGGCAGGTATATAAATGAAACGGCGCGAGGCAAATGACTCGGAGCTCGAATGCTACGCGAACATCGAGAGGATATCGTAACTTCATCGATTCGAACGTCGTGCATGTACGTCAAGCACACGTCTCATTTAACGACCCTAATGTCTTCGATGTAGTACAAAAATCAACTGTATATAAAGACAGGCATGGAAACCCCTCTCATCGCTCGCTTCCGAGACGGATCACGATTATTGATTGACAGCAAATTGCTCGTGCCCTTTAAGGTCACATGAATTAATCAATGCGAAACTTTTCTCTTCCCATACAATACCCGATTGATAATGGGGACTCTGAAACGACTATCAACGACTTTGACAAAACAAAAAAGGATCTTGTGTTGACGAGATACGCTGTTGTCACTCTCGAATTGTAAACAATGGGTAACTTCGAATTCGTTCTCCAGAGTAAACATCGAAAGTCTCGAAGATTTGTAATAAGAAATCGAAAAATAATAAGGTTAAACTTTTCTTCGACGCAACAAAAATGTTATTGTATTTATTTCTTGATTTCTTTTGCAATTCGTTTAATAAATAATTGATATTGAATAATAAATTATTTTTCATGAGCGAAGAAATGATTCTGATGAGCGTTAAATCAACTAATAGAATGAAACAGATTAATTATTAACAAAAAATAATGTATCGAAAACTTGCAAAAAAAATCGCATGTCTTTGTCGATTAAAATTTTATAACAAAGATCTCGTTGAAGTTTCAGCCAGAAATAAAAGTTTTAAGAAATAAAACTTTATTTGTTTCATATCAACCAGGTGGCCAAATAAAGAACACCGCTGAGCATCTTGTGTTCAAATGTTCTTCAACGGGTTGTCTTTAAGTTATTCGAGAAATCATATACTTTCTGTAATTTGGTAAAAAACAAATATTTAAATCTTTAATTATTCCATCGAGTCTAGTTTTTCGAGTCGTTGCTTAAACCTTCAAGACGTCATCCCTTTGATTTTTTTTTTCCAACTCAATTATTTTCATTTTCTGGCCGGCCCTTCAGAATTACCTACAGTCCTTCGTTTCATCGCGATGTCCGCAATATTCTTTGTGTACATAACAAAAATCAATGCAAAATCCAAAAAAAAAAACAAAATATCAATGTTATTTCATTTGTTTTTCGTTAATTAAGAGGTTCGGTAACTTCGTATGTTTGGGTTCTGCGATTCGACGTTTTTTCAACCTTCGACTTAACAGTTTAGTTGCAACGAGTTGCAACGAAAATCTCTAGTCATGCACGGATTAAAACAGCCTTGGACATAAAAGAAGAAGTGACGGTACGTTTTTTTTTCTCATTCTTTTTTCTATCCCCTTACTAGTATCCGGGAGCGCGTGGCCGTTTAGTACCGCGCGTAATGAAAAAAAAAAAGAATACCCTATACTTCTCCTCTTTTGTACGCCGCTCGCGACCCTCCCTGCCTTTGCCACTCGGAAAAGTAAAAGTTTATCTAGCCCCTGACTTTACTAACTGGTGCATCCAACCCGGCATTGTGCCGATCAATAGGAGAAGCGACGCTGCCTTCGTCGTGGTAGAGAAAACCGTGCACGCGATCGTCGCAAAACGATACCCGAGCTGTACTAACACGAGAGAGAGAGAGAGAGAGAGAGAAGAGAGAGGGAGGGGGGAGAGAGACAGAGCGAAAGAGAGAAATGGAGGAAGAGAGAGAGAGAGAGAGAGGAAGAACAAGGGAAAAAGAAGAGAAATGAAGAGGAAGACGAGGAGAGACATAGAGAGAAAGAAGAGAGAAAAAGAGAAATAGAGAACTGCCGAGACCAACACTCTTACGCCACACTGCGACGACACTCGACGCAATTGTCTGCAAATGAACTTTTCTCGCGTACAAAACGTGAAACCGTCCCGGCCTCGTGGTTCTCATTTTTTTCCCTCTCGTACTTCCATCATTCCAAATCCTTCAACACTTTTGTCTGTGATGGGACGTTTGTACCGGACTTCGGTTGAATTTTTTGTTATTTTTTTTTATTTATCAATTCTACCAGCGGTGGACGTAACAAGTTTGTTTTCCAAACAGAATATCATATCTACTGGTATTGGTAGTTTAAGGTACTTGGGGACAACGATTTTTTCATGCAAAAATGTATAATCCCCAGGATTTTGTTTTCATGCGTATCGTACACTTGAGTATCGATTTTTCGACATCTTAGATGCGCGACAACTCAACACCTGATGTGTGATAAATAAACCGGAAAATTTATTGTTAGAAAATGATAACTTGTATCGTGGACAGTCGGCGATGGAAAAAGTAATGATAATAATTAACGTTACGAAATTTGAGAATTTGAAGATTAAAGGAGATAGGTTATTAATAAAATTACGATAAAATAAGTGAATTAAAATCCAAAATCTCGATAAATTTGCTTATAAATGTTATTTGAGACCATACCGATGCTGCATTTCTTAACGAAACTAAATGAATAAAGATATATGAAATTAGATCTGAAAAAATCAATAATAGGTAATTTAATAATTAATTGAATCAAATTTCGAAATTTATAAATGATAGGACCGTAAAAGTAGTGAAAACGATTAGGAACCTTCATGAATTCGTCCAGCAGTGTGATTTGAAAAACGTTACTAGTCCGGAATAATATTCATCATTAACCCGATTGCTCTATTCCATTTTTCGGCACCTCGTCTGGTTATCGTGAGTTGCTAAAGACCCGAGACAGATAAAATCGCATAATTTGGAATTCAAAGCATTGATAACAATCCAGAAGACTCTTGAATACTTCTACTTTGAGGGCTCGTCATTAAAATTGCAAAAAGATTTTTAAAAAAATTTTTTTTTGTCATCATGAACACTTATGTAAATTCCGAGAAATGAAACAAACGAAAAATGGCTCGGGTCTCCAGCGACTCGCAATAACCGAAGTGGGTTAAAATTAATTTGCGAAAATTACATTGAGTGATACCGCGTCGGATAAACAACGTTAAAATGAATGATAATAATTAATGCAATAACAGTGTAGAAATATTGCAATAATAATTTTAATCCTCTTGATAAACTAGAAATATTTAAAATCTCGGTAAATTCACTTATCGATATTATTTTACGAATTTTCCTCGTGATAATGAACTAATTGAATTCAATTATTTTGAGTTTTCTTTTCAAATATTTTCTTATTTTCTTCTTTCCACCGAAATTAAGCCTAGAAAAGATATATCGTGAGAAACTTTCGAAAATTCTTCACCGTGAGATATACTTTCGAAAAGGTTGACTCTCGAAGAGTGTACGATAATGGAAGAGAGATAGAGAGAACGAGTAAAACAATAGAGACCCCTTGCTTTAGCAAAATCTCCAATCTGAAGGGCACTGGATCGAACCCTTCTGTCGGTGAACATTGTCCCTCTTTCTATCTTTCTCCCTTCTACCCGCGCTCTTCCTCATCCTCCTTCACTCCCCACAATGTACACACTATAGCGCGGTACATACTCCGAGGCGAGCGTTTCGTGCCACGAGATCCAAGTACAAGAGACCTAAACCCTTTTCCTCCTCACTCCCGAAACTCCTCGAATTTATCTATCTCGCCGCTCGCAGTCTCCTCGAACAGTTGATGACAATGGGCGAACGAAAGAAAAAAAAAAATCAACGAAAACACAAAAATTCCAAAGGCGAGTAGTATGCAAGAGGAAGAAATATGAAAAAAAAAAAAAATCTTAAAACAGACGGCGGAAAATCAACTTTCCAAGTCTAATGACTTATATTTCGCGTCTCTGGCGTCATTAGACAAACAACAGCTCGGCTGTTAATCCGTTGTTAATAACGACGCCAGTAAATAAAAAAAAGAGCAATCTTCACCAACGAATACAAAAAAATCAAAAGTAGATACGAAATCGACGACTTATATCGCAGAGAAAAAAAAACGCGTTCATAGTTCATCAAACCTATTCTTGTTCCGAAGCTTTTCATCGGTCACCTTACACCCTACAATCGTTCTTTATTATTTCTCTGCCCGTCCGGAAAGCCCCGCCGAGTCTCCCGTCACGTGCCAGACATGGAAGCGGATAGAGGGACAACGAGAAAGGAAAAGAGAATGAGAGAAGAGGTAGATGCAGCCCTGATGGGACCATCCGGAGTGTAGTTGTGAAACGTCCGTTAGAGAAGCCATACCGCGGAATCGGTGGTGGAATACAGAAATTGGATGCTCCCGTACGGTTACGTTTCTAGCTCACTTGTCCGCGATGTAACGTCAAAAGTAAAAAGCGGGTAGAAAATAAAAAAAAAAGCTCATAGTCGGTCGTCGGAACGTGGCTACTCTCACGTTGGTTCGCGGTTGGCGGCAAGTAGATAAGGGTAGCGTGTGTAAGGCCCGACGTTACTCTTATATATATATATATATATATATATATACATATACACATACATATACATAACTTCGTAAAAGAGCGGGGAACGAGAGAGGTAAAGAAGGAGTGAGAAAGAGCTGCGTAGAGAGAGAGAGAGAGAGAGAGAGAGATGATGAATATCGTTGGTGGTGGTAGGTTAGGCGGCATGACGATGGCGTCCGTCGAGGTCGCGCATGCGCCAATCGAGTTACACCGCGTGACCACCATTTCGATCAATACTACGTTCGGCTGTGAGTTCCCGCTACCGCTCACTACCGTACAGCTGCCCCTCCAGTCCCTCTCCCTATTCTAGTCCGCCAACGGCATCAACTCCCAAGTAAACCTGTGGATATATTCGTATACAGGCTGCGCGATGTCTCCCCTCGATTCTCCGCTCGTCACTCACTTCTCCTCGCAGCTACCCGCAAATCCAGCGCGAAGGATGTTGAATTCGAAAAGTGTTATTTTCCCCCGCGGTCTATCTCTGAATGATATGAAACAGGAACGCCTCTCCACGTGGATACCACGTGTGCGCCACAGCAAGCCTCCACGCCACCACTGCTGCTCGCGTTTTCTCTGCCTCCTCCCTCTCATCATCCATCCTCCATCCGCGCACTCCGGCCTCCTCCCCTCTTTTTCTCTTTCTCTGTCTGTCTCTCTCTCTCTCTCTCGTCGTCACCAATGTGTATCCGCGCCCTCCTCATCTCGCGTTTCGGTGGAATCTTCTCCAGTTAACCTCACTCTCTCTAATTCTCCCTCCCTCCGTATACCTCTCCAACCCCCTCACCATCTGTCTCGCTCTCTCTCTGGTCCCCTCTCACTTTCTCTCTTTGGAGGATAAGCGATGGGGGAGGGTTTTGGTGGCGCTAGTTCTCACGCGGTCCACGCTTTTCAAAAGCGACCGACACGCGCGTTACGCACAATAACACCCGCACGATTCACCGAACGATCACCCACCCACGAACTCACTCCGCAGAACTGAAGGGGCGGGGAATGTCGCACGCGTTGCAATTTGCCCGTTATCACGAGGGACCAGCTGCTCGTTATTTACATTTGTAGTGATAATTGTCAGGGACCAAAATCCATGGCTATCACTGATCGGGCACTTCTGAAGAAACCGAACAATCGATCGAAAACACTTGTCAACGATAGATAACTGGTTGTTCGACCTGACAGACGTCGTAGGAAGTTTGACAAGCGTCTCGACGAGCTATCGTGGTCCTCGAGCCACTTTTCTTCGTTGGTGCAAAGCGATTCTCGCGATGCGTGGTAAGTGCCGAGATAGCGGGTGCGACGTAGCGTCAGTGCGGAAAGGAGTTACGCGGCGTGACTCGATCCGAAGAACGATCGTTGCTAGTTGTAGATTCGTGGCGAGTCGGTGCGATCCTCCGAATCGTGTGATGCGGTCGGGGGGATGCGATCGCGCGAACCAGATTACCGATACGTTTTGTGGAGGGATGTGGAGAATGTGGACGACGAGTATAGATAATTGGAAAATATGGTGCGACTCTGGTTTCGATCATGGAGATAGTTGGCAATGTCACGGAGAGCTACGATTTGTTCTTATATTGGGTGGAAAGCGTACTCGGTACATATGTATTTGTAAAATTGGCGTTCAACCCGAGCGATCGCCGTGGACGCGATCGGCACTCCTCGGGAACAACGAGAAGCGGAAGATGAAGAAGAAGTAGAAGAAGAAAAAAAGTAAACGGTGAAAGAAAAACCGGGCTAAACCTCCAGTAAGCAACTAACCTGCTATTCGCAACGCTGACATTCTCTGAAACTCGGGCTCCTGCAGCCACTTCCACATTCTACGAAACGTTTCGCGTCCGCTCTTGAGCTTTGACCATGGCTTAGGATTACGCAGTAAATCGCTGAGAGTACCCTGACTCCGGCACAAAACTCTCTGGGCGAATATAGCCTGCGGTATACTGTATCTCTTGAGCTCGGCGCTAATCCTCTGTGCCAGTTCCTTGGTGTTGATCTCCTCGACCTCACCGGCACCGTTACCCGCCGACGACACAGTCTTCATGACGACCGACGTATGCTGAACGTGCTGTTGCGTGTGCGATATCGTCTGTTGGATCTGCGACTGTTGCGGCTGTTGTTGCTGCTGCTGTTGCTGTTGTTGCTGCTGTTGCTGCTGCTGCTGTTGTTGCTGCTGCTGTTGCTGAAGCTGGGTCTGTAACGGCGGTGGCGAGGACGCGGGTACCGAGAGGGTCGGTGGCGAGTGGTGCGAAGGCGCGAAACTCGTCGCCGCCGAGACCGGTGGCGACGGTGGGCTGAGAGCCGCCGGGCTTTGCTGTAATCTCGGCAAAAAAGCTGGTTCGTAATGGGGACTCGCTGATTTGTGAGGTGAATTGAGGCCGCTCTGACTGTACGCGCTCTGCGGTGACAGGGGACTGGGCTGCAATCCGGCCCCGGGCGACGGGTAATTGTGCGGTGGTGACATTCCCATTGACGGCAATTTGTCATAAGCGTAAGGCGAGTTACCCATACCGAGGCCGATATTGGCAAGACCGTTGTTTTGCATTACCGCGAAACTACCGGATACGCCGCTACCGCCGTGATTGTAGGCAAATTTGTCGCTCATCGTTGATATCGGTGGCAAAGGTTGGAGAGGCGTCAGCGTGGCGTAAGACGAGCCGGGACTAAAACCGGGCGGTGACATTCTCTCGGCGACCGAGGTTAGCGTTTGATAAGTAGGCTCGGGCTGCATCGCCCTGAAGTCGGTCGCGTCGATCATACTGGCCACCGATACGCTTATTCCGGAGGTCGGTGATAGCTTCCCAGGACTCAAAAGCTCGGAATCAGCGTCGTCGCGGGAGTCAACGTCGACGTCCTGTGGTGGCACGATAACTGAGAGAGTTTCGCGGGGATTGCTGCCGCTGGGCCTACACGAAACGGCGGTTGATGCTTCCTGCGACGAGGAGAGATCCTCGGCAGCGACGAGGTGCTGTTGCTGCTGCTGTTGATGGTGATGGTGGTGGTGGTGGTGGTGGTGATGGTGATGCTGGTGATGTTCACCTCCACCGCCTCCGCCTCGTTGCTGCTGGTGTTGCTGCTGCTGCTGCTGATGCTGGTGATGGTGTTGTTCCACCTCCTGCTTGACGCCGAGCGCGCCAGCCCCGAGTAGTTCCAGCGGGAGGCTCGCGCACGCGATGTCGGGACTCTGCGATGCCGACGATGACATACCCTCGACGACGCTGCAAGCACCCTCAACTTCTCCTCCTCCTCCTCTTCCTCCTCCTCCTCCTCCTCTGCCGCCACGACCGCCGGCGCACCGGCTTCCTCCGCTTCCTCCTCCTTCTTCGCCCTCGCCTCCTCCTTCGCTCGCTTCGGCTTCAGCCTCGTCGAGCTCCTCGAATCTACCCCCACCTGGGGTACCGCGCACCTCGTGGCGATGACGATGCACCCTACTACCGCCACCGCCACCACCACCACCACCACCACCACCACCACCACCACCACTACTACCACCACCACCACCACCACCACCACCACTACCACCGCCAGCACCACCACCGCGTCCTCCTCCACTCGTACGTAAACTACCGCTGACACAAACACCGGTGCTCCCAACGCTCCCACCGACGGAGTTATCGGTAACGGAACTACTGATCCTACTACCCTTACTGACGCAGCCGTTGCCGCTTCTAGCAGCAACGCCACCGCTGCCGCCGCAGCCACCGATACTGCCTGGACTACTGTCGTCGATGTTGCACAAACTGCTCGCGCTACCGGTGGTGCTGCTGCTGCTGCTGTTGCTGCTACCGCCACCCCCGATGACGCGACAGTTCCCATTCGAGCCACCCCCACTTCCGCCTCGGCCATGCGTACTCAACGCAGCCGGGGAATCGACCGAGTCCAACAATTGCTCGCTATGCGACCGATGATCGGTTATGTCCCCTATACCTTCCATTTACGTACATCTAGTTCAGTTTTCCGTCGACTCTGCCGTGTGCAATTTGGTGCTTGCGGCAGCGGCTTGATCGTTCCCCCGCACACTATTCTCGATCGATCAAAGAACTTTCTCCGCACGGATAGGTAGGTCACTGTCGTCCCAAACTCACGGCTCGCGACACGACTCGTGATACCCAAAGTGACAGCTCTCTCGTGTCTCGTCCGCGAACGAGTACCCCAAAAGTTACAACACTCGCGAGTTAACCTCGACAAATCCACGGATCACTCTTCGGATCTCGATTATCTCCGGAACATCCGTCCTTGTCTATCCCTATCTTCGAACATCCTACCCTCTCACTACCCACCACTCTTCGTCATCTCACTCACGAACACGCACCAAAACAAACAAAGATAGTAACAATATCCGCGTAACTTCGCACAAATAAGCGGCAGCTAAGAAACTAACGAGGGAAAGTCTGCCAGCTGTTCGCTTTGTTTCTCCCAACCATTCTCGAGTCTTTCTCGCTTGTATCCCCCCTTGGACCCAACGAGCGATCGAAGGTCACCGCTAATTTAGCCGGTTACTTCCGGCTCGTTAGTCCCGCGAGAAAACCGCGGCTGACCGAACGTAAGCCTAAACGAATCACCGAACAGCCCCCCATCCAACGTTCATCATTCAAACGCGATAGAATCGTCAACAATCACAAGTCGACATAGCTGTGCGTGCACACTTCCATTTCCGACCGTTCGAGATTTCGGTTAACGCGAACTACCGCATAATGGTCGAACGAGTGACTCGCGCGTCACCTCTCCAGCCTGGACGACCCCCGAGACGTGCGCGTACCGTTGGATCTTTTCGATTTTCAGTTTAGTGCGTGTGCCCGTCGACCAGCACCGTTCGCCCGTGACATACGCGAAGCGAGTGAGCACACTGCTGCCCCTGGATTGTGTACAGCCGGGCAAGCGAGGGGGGAGCGAGAAAGACCGCTGCTGGTGGCGCGACGCGTTCCTCGGCTACCAGTCCGCACACGTACACACACACACACGCACACACACGTACCGCGTTTCGACGCACACCGTAGAATATTACCACAAGTTTATCAGTTGCGAATCACAACGGGGAGATTCGTCACCGAAATACAGAACGCTGAAGAATGTGTGTTGGGAGATGACAGGGGCTGCGAGGGCTTTCGGGTTGTGAGGTAGCTGCTCTCTTGGCTCGAACAGAGACTACGAACGAAGCTGCGGAACGGCCGCGACGTCTGCGAGGGAACGAGACGGAGAAGACCCCTTCGTGACGCCCTCTTCACCCCTCGGGAACCAAGAACATCCCCTTCGGTGCCGACTATCCCACCCGACTGTTCCGCAAATATGCACGTCCCGGTCTACACACACGCATTAACCGGCCACGAGACTCCTCGTACGAGCACACGCTCGGCCCACTCGCCAGGTTACGTTCGTCACGTGTGTGAGAAACACCACCCTGGACCACTGAGTCTCTTTAACCAACTCTGCCACTCTTAATGTTTGACCCAAACAAACCCAAACTGTTTAACCGGAAGTTTAATTCTTGACGTTCTTTATTGACGAGTCAAGGATCGTATTCGCAATCTTATCGATCTTCCTCCCTTCAACCCTACGGTTAAAAATCGTTCACCGTTTTTTTTGTTTTGTTTGTTTTTCCTTCGTTCCATTCGGTAATCTCACTCGATTGCAGAGGATTCGCGCTGTTTATCGAGAACTGCGCGTGAACATCGCGCACGAGGATCCGAGGAGCGAGGGTCGATTTGTTTCTCGCGTCATCCCCTCCAGTCTAGAACACGCGCGCGAACGGTACAACCGTTAAGGAGGTAGGGGGGGTGGTAGAGAGTACAAAGAGTGCGCCAGGGAAGGACGCCCCTTCCGAGGTTTGCTCTCCTCGGAACTAATCCACCGCCACCACCACCAACGACACTCCGCGCACTATACAGTCATACAATCTTCTCTGGCTCTGGCGTCAGTCAGGTTTCTATCGATTTTCCGATACCTCGTGACCGTGCTCGCTCGATGCCTCGTCGTGTATGTGTGCATTAGCGGAGTTACATGCGATAAACGAGAAAGGGGAATATAAACACAAATGCAGTTTCTAGCCACCTTCTCGACGACACCTGAACCACCCAATACGAAATTCTACCCTTCTCTCTGGTTTTTAGAACTTCTTTGTCCACCTTGTCCAACTTGATCGACCAAGAGGATATGGAAAAACAATTATGACAGCGATCAATCGATCCTATACATCGGAAAGCCTCGGACGAAAATCGATCTTCCAATTTGATCACGCGAAAAGTCTCACGACCCATCAGCTCTCCACGATCGATTTTTCATCGCCACTTGTCCGAACGATCCATCGATTGTTACTCGAACGAACGGTAGAAAATGTCACAGTTCAGGCGATACGTTGTTGTACGAAATTTCGAACAATAGCTCGCACGGATTTTTCTCCCGTATTTGACCGTTTAACGCGGATCACCGTTTCGCGGATTTCACGAGGTCCTCAACGTCGGAGAACACAACCACCGGAGCGCACTGGCCGATGCAGCGAGGATCGAAAATCCGATGACGAATCGTCGAGAGTTCCGCTCTCGCATCGATTCTCTCTTCCGAGAGAAATATCGTTATGTACGTATATATATACACGTACAAAAAGGGGGGTACAGAAGGGGAATGAAAAGAGAGAGAGAGAGATGCGCGACTCTCGGAAATTCGACGCAAATGCACAAATCCACTATCTATCCGTAAACGACTCCGAAGGACTTAAATCGAACGTCAATCGCCGAATCAATGAAGAACTGCGAAGAGAAAGGGACGTCGAGACGCCGCCATTGCTTCGATGACGTTACTACGCGGGCGCGCGACATTCGCGCACACGATTCTCTGCCCCAATGCGAAACGTACACACGCACACGTACGAATACCAATCTCGAATGGTGCACACGCGTTGACGCAAAGCTACGTATACGAGGGGGTGGCCGGCTGAAAAAGGGGGTAGTTTTGGGGGTGAGCGTCGTCGCAGAAGCGACATCCCGACGCCACCGAGAGCCAACCTTCCGTACGGTCAATACCGAAATCAATGACGAAAAACTTTGTCCTCGGCACTATGAGATTAACGGTTTTAAACTGGGTAACGCTGGACTAACGCTGCTCACAGATTCTTCGATCAAACATCGATACTTTTCAGTTCGATTAGAGATCGAGATCGGTCGGTAAAAAATATACTACGAGATTCAATTTTTTGATTATATCGGTCGTTTTATCGATTTATTTGACAAATTCACAATGCGATTGAATAGAGTCACAATCGACGGCTCATTTTCGACTTATCGAAATCGATTCGTTGATGGATGTTTTCATCGGATTCCACCGTCTAAACGAGGTCTAATACCCAAACGTACCCACGCGCGCATATACTGTACAATACAATTTTCTATTGTCAAAAAATTTCAAAATTATTTTACGTTTCAATCAATTTTCCTATGGAACGGCTATAATATTGAAGAAAATGTATATTTTAATATTATTTCCGTTACAATGTGTACAATTAAATAAATCAAGTACATCGATGAATCTTTATGTGTTTTTTTTAAATAATATTTCATGCAATTGGCAATTATTATGCTACAAACGGAGCGTCCTACATGTTTGCTTTTTTGCAGCATGAAAATATGAAGAAATATTATTTCTTTCTCTTTTTTCTCACAGTCCTGTTCTCACTTTTTCTCTTTAGCGTAGCGTTTCGCCACGACAAGTTGCGCAAAATGTGCGACGTTATCCAGGGTGCGCTCGGCTGTGTGCGGCTTCTGGCGCGGCTTAAGAATGAGAGAGAAAGAGTGCTGGAAGAAAAGAGGGATGGAAAGAGAGAGAAAGAGATTGAAACGATGTACAGGAAACGACGTCGAAAAGGGGATCGAGGGAGTTGTCTAAAGGCAAGAGTGGGGCACGCGCGTGATCTCGCGCTACGGGGATCTGTAACGAACTCGATACGCAAGGGGGTTTGCAAGGACGGTCGATGGTGGGAGATCAAGGGACGCTCTGAAAAACCCTACCGAGGCCGAAGGCGCTGCTAGCACACAGTCCCGTCAAACGAAAATTTCGAGCCCCGAGTTCGTGAGAAAGTCTTCAAACCGGCGAGTCTTAACGAACCCGTGATCTGAAAACCCCAATTCGATTTGGGTTTCGATTCGATCTCATCTTTGGCTCTCAAAAACCAAAAAATCAAAATCCATTAAAGAGCGGAACTCGAACCTTCAAGAGGATTTATAAAAATCGATGTAACAAGATTTGAAAGTGAACAATAAGAAAAAAAAAAAAACGAGTAAACTCGAAATTCCAAAAAGATTCGATTTAATTATTTGAAATTCAAAAACCAAAAAATGAAAATCCATCAAAGGCGGAACTCGTACGTTTAAGGATATTTACAAAAATCGATGTAACCAGATTCGAAAGTGAAAAATAAAA
This sequence comes from Ophioninae sp. A BG-2022a, assembly GCA_030523105.1. Taxonomy (NCBI): domain Eukaryota; kingdom Metazoa; phylum Arthropoda; class Insecta; order Hymenoptera; family Ichneumonidae; species Ophioninae sp. A BG-2022a. The sequence continues at coordinate 14,443 of JAPYZI010000377.1, read as the reverse complement.
AACCAACCAAATTCGAAATTCCATAGAGTTTGGAATTTCATATTTCATTTGGAAGATTCAAATATAACGTTTGCGTACTCGAAATTCGTAAGCTCTTTTACACTAAGTTGGGATGCTTGTTTAGGTTTGTTTGTCCAACCCGAAACATCACCGATGTAAAGAGGCTACAAAGAGTATTCGAAATACGATGGAGGCTCCCGAAGTGAAGTATAGTTTTTATTTGGCTGTCCCATGTAGGTTTATCGGAAATGATCAATGATTGGCAAAAGCTCGCCGTTGAGTTTACCTGTATTGGCACTCGAACGTGGCCCGAAGATCGACCGAGCTGATGATGCCTGCGGCTCAATATTGGCAACAATATTGGGCGCAGAATGAATCATAAGAATTAGCCAACAAACGGCTGTAATATATATCCCGGTAATGAACATTGAAACCATTCACAAATTATCAATAAAAAAAAGTCTGGTAGTCTTATTTCTTTGCCACATCCATTATTCGTGGCTTTGAATATACAATTATCGTTTGAAAAACCTGTTATGTAACAATTTCTGCCGATCATCGAGAATGGACCTACAACTTTCGTTCTGGAATTCCGCACTCCGATTACTTAGACATTTTTATGCTCGTACAAACTTGATTTTTTTCCTACATTATTTTCGTGCCAATAAATAATTTCCGGTCGAAACTTAAAGTATTAGAACTTCCAGTGCAAGCAGAATATAAAAACTTATACAATAGATTACACATGAAAGTTTGAAAGATTGGCTTGAATGATTGGTGAGTCTATACTTCGACAAACGCTGGCTTTGTACCGAAGAACCAATTATGAAACAGTCGATACTTCAGCCGAGCATTGACCTCTAATCGAGTAATCTATGATCATCCCGCCAACATTAATCCGCGCATAGGACGTTATCGTTAATTCGTTGAAACCTACATGAGTTAGGAGAATGTTTATAAAACGCTACTAATCCGTAAACGATGTAAACATTGGCTAATAATCGGTGAAACTATACTTAATCGAATATCAGGAAACCAATAATTGGCAAGTTTTTACTCAGCTGAAAATTGGCCTACGATCGTTCCGCCTACGTTGGATATTGGCGGTTGGACTGCGAATCTATCGGCGAAACCTAAATAGAGTGCTGCTTTCAAAAGGCATATAAAATTCGTAGGAACGATTAAAAATTCCCTGTCTGTCTCGCGGGTACCTATCAATTAACAGGTTCAAGAGGGCACGTACTGAGTGTAGAGTGTGACGAGCGCGCCTTTCTCGACGCCATATGTCACATCGGAGAGAAGCGGAACGCAACTCGAGCTCTTCGAGATACCAGACTTTTGACTATCCAAAACGAAAAATGACTGATAAATATCAAATTACGGAAGAAACGTTATATTCCCAATAAGAAAAAATACAGTAACAAATATAAAATCCTTAATCAAACAAAAATGACTAAGAAATATAAAATTCTTGATCAATTCGAATTCTTAATAAAAATTCAAGTTTCATTTTTCCAGGGATCAAAGATTTTTTTATAAAAATTTGGGATTTCATTTTATCAGGACTATTATTTTTATTTAAAAAATTGGGTGTTTTATTTTATCAGGAATTTTATTCTTCTTGGAAATTTTATTTTGAGAGGAAACTACTTTCCTCTACAATTCTATTCGTTTATAAGTTATTAATAATTTTAGTTTTATTAGAGATTTAATTTTTTTCCTGTTGTCTTCGTTAAAGATATTATTTCGATGTAATAATTTTATATTTATCAGTAATTCATCTTCTTATTAAAAAAAAATAAATGACAAAAAGAAAAGTTACAAAAATAAAATGGTAACAAAAGCTGTCGAGATTTAGCGATCGACGCCCTTCCCTTTCTTTTTCAGTTCCACAACATCCGCATCTTCAACACCTCAATAATTCTCGAAACCGAAGACGAAAACTTTTTTTTTTTAATCGTGTATCCCGCCGGAAACGAAGAGGTCCCGTAAAAAGGCCCGAATTATCCAGCACTGGGAGAGCGTGGCGTCTGCGTGCAAGTAGTCGAAACGCATGACGCGAAGGGTTGTTTCTGAGTCGCGAGGGGTTGTGACGAAGCGTTGGGGTGAGGAGCTCGTGCCGAAGGGAGGGAAAATAGCGACGTGAGGGGAGACGGCGGACAAGGGGAAGAGGCACACGAAGGGGAGATAGTTCGAACTCGACGATGTAACGTCGATATCTCGTTCTATACCGTGGGGCACTGGTGGGTTGTAAGACCCCGCCCCCTGCCCCGCAGTACACCGAGCCAGATAGGGGAAAGTTCCACGCGGCTAAAATAATCGATAGGGCGACCGATATGTACGTGCATGATTCTCCAATACGAGCGTGTTGCATCGGGTATGTAAGCGTCCGTGTATGATTTTCTCTACCCGAGAAACCGAGGTGAGGGGGGGGGGAGAGAGATTTAAAGAAAGAGAGAAAGACGAAAACATCAAAAACATTGATATTCCAAAATGTATTTTATCCATTCTCAAAATTTGTCTTCGTATCGGACACTTCTATAGAGATAGCGAATGTGCGCCGTAAAAGTAAGACGGAAGGAAGAACCGCTCGTGCGAGACATATGTAGGACAGCACCATATGAACAACCTTCATCGGCGTGTAAAGTAACAGTAACTTCTTATTTTCTAATAAGACTGTCGTTATAAATAATATTAATAATATCGATTATAATAATAACGACATTGATAATGTGGATATTGGTAATAGTAATGATAATAACAATCAGGCTGATAAAGATAATAAAAATGATTGCGATGTTTTGAAATAAAAAAAAATTAAATATTTATCAAAGTAAAAAAATATTGCACAAGGAAGAACTGGAGAATTGTGGCCTTTGTGAATGACTTCGTAATCGAATTATTCTTCATTCGAAATACACGATCAACGCTTTCAAGTAGGAAATAAATATTGTTTCGTGTATGTATTTTTTATTGTAATATTTGTTTTGTATATACATATATATTTTTTTAATTGATTTACCATTGTCGTTATTGTTATTGTTATTATTATTTATTATTATTTATACTGTTATTTACTTTTTATTAATTATTATGATTACGATGTAATTCGTACAAATTTGTCGACGCGTGCAACTATCATTGCATCAAATTTTTTACAAAAGTGTATTGAAATTGATTATTTATCCGCACGCAGGGACATTGAGAATTGAGCTTAGTGGTAATTTGGGAAGTTGTCGTAATGACACGAAATGAGTTTTCATTATGATCAGTGGAAGCCTGCGTCTGCGCCAGGTCGTACCGACGATTGAAAATACACGCGGATCGTATATCGGATTACCAAATGCAATCCGATATCTATGAGTGTATCTCGACTTTCGAGCGTTCAGCGACGAGTCGTCACGACATACCGACCCAGTGCAATTCGCCGGCGTTACTCACGGTAAACCGAGTGACGGAATATAACGATGAAATTGCATTTTATCTCGCTCGTTAAATATTGCTAGACGCCCCCCCCCCCCCGTCCTCCTTAAAGCCCAAAAAAGTGTATTATTGCCCACTTTGAGGAAGACGAAGATAGATGGACCAAGTACGAGTAGGCAGCAACCGAATTTAATTACAAATGTAACTTTGGCATGTGGAATTGAAATTTCAATTTTATAATGGTACTTAAAGTTTAGAGGTTGAAACGTAACGCGATTAAGTCTCTTTACATAATAATATCTACTACAGAGTCAACTATTTTTTAACTTCGCGTTACTGAGTTACGAAGGTTTAAAATTTAGTACGTGTTTATTCGTAAAAGTGAAAAAAACATTTTTTTTCTGTCTCCATACTTTCAATTGGATGACAAAATACGGTTAACAAAAAAACACTAAAGAGACGGACTTTTCTCCAGGACAATACAAAACGAGTTGAAAAGGCTGTTGAATATACGTTGAAATTATTCCGAAAGATACCCCATCAGTCGGATTCACCAGATTTCGCACCATCGGTTTATCACTTGATCGATAGCACACCCACAATCCTAACACTTAACCAATTTCATTGGTACAAGGAAAAAACCAAAACTGACTCGATAATAGCACAAAAACATAAACATTTTTGTTACGATATCTAAAATCATTTGTAATCTGCAGGCATGTACGATTTATTTAAAAAAAAAATAATGGGGATTACATTTCACTCGATATATTACTGTTTTTGCGAAATAAATTAAAAACTTTTCAATTTAATAAAAAGAAACTCGAGTATCCAGAAACATGTACGCCGGAATTCGGCGAATGAAGTAATTCCAGTTAAACGAAAATGATGTTTTTAATGAAATCCATTAAGTTCGCAGACATCATTAAAAACATTCATCTATTACTTGGGCATTTACGATCTATAAAAAAAACAATGTCAGTTACAATGTCAGATAAATAAAAACTAAAAAATAAATTAAATAAGTAAACAAAAACTATAAAATCAATAAATAAAATCTAAATAAAACATTTTTAGAAGCAAATACTGAATTCGTCAAATGAAGTAATTACAGTCAAACGAAAATAATCGTTTCAATTAAATCCATGAAATTCAAAGTCACGATAAAAAAATGTATCTATGACTTATGCAATGAATTGAAAGGTTTTAATAACACTTACGCGCATAATTCGTAGCTACTCGAGCCTTTTCCCTGTCCACGTTCTGAATGAACGTCCGCGCAGTCGAGCCCTTTTGCGCGGGCTTTCACGCCCTGGCATGTTGAATTGCAACGCGCGCGCGACATGTGTTATTCTCCACGGAGAAATCAATATCTATAATTATGTCGTGGCACGCGGGTAAATATAATCGCCGCTTGTTCGCCAATGGTATTGAGAACCGCGGGTTGACGAAGCGGCGAGGAGGTGAGGAGGGAGGGGCTGTAGCAACAGATAGATCTCCCACGGCACCTCTCTCGGCTCCGGAACCACCGACACCACCGTAAACATACCGACGCGACGCGAACGTAAACTCGAATCTGTGGCTCGCAATGGAACGGGAATCGATCGGTATCGATTGTTTCACCGGTCTTTGCTCGCGCTTAGCCACGCGAGATTTAAAGGGACGGACTTTAAATTGACGCCTCTCCGAGGATCGCGTATTGCACGTACGATTGTTTAAACTTTCTGTTATATTGTTTGTAGGATTATATTTTTTCTATTGTATCATTGGATAAATATTCGGAAGTGTAAATCGCACTGAAAAACGGAAAACCAAACAAACGAACCCAAACAAGCAAACAAACCCAAACAATCAAACGAACCCAAACAAAAAAAACCAATCAAACGAACCCAAACAAACAATACCACACAAACGAACCCAAACAAAAAAAAAACAATCAAACGGACCCAAACAAAAAAAAAACAATCAAACCAACCCAAACAAAAAAAACCAATCAAACGAACCCAAACGAAAAAAAACTAATCAAACGAACCCAAACAAGTAAACAAACCCAAACAAACAATACCGAAAAAACGAATCCAAACAAAAAAAACAATCGAACGAACCCAAACTAATCAAACGAACACAAAAAAAACACAAAAAATCGGCTCGATTTTGACAGGCGTTACACTTCCGAATATTTACCTATCGTTGTACTGTTTTATATAACAGAAGCATTTACGTTGTTTATAAACTTGAAAGAGTTTCTCCGTTTTTTTTCATGAAAATGAAGTGCAAGCTGTACCACATGACCTATGAGTACGAGAAATGAACGAGATTATTTTTGACCAGAAAAATGTAATGGCCTGTGAAAAATCCGGATTCGAATATTTTGGAGGTACTATGGATATTCTACGCGGCCCCAAGGTTACTGTGTAAATAAAATCTACGAACGCAAAGCTACGAAAATAGTGATGAAACATTGACCTTCGAATTTTTCCTCAGACAAATTTCACGATTCTCCGGTAGATAGTCAACAAATATCGAGCGTTCCGACCATAGATTTTAAATGATAACATTCTCGTCCTTGTTATTGGAAAACGGAAGCCTGCATTAATTTCTGTGATATATTTTTTAATCGGGAAAAAATCTGTCGAGTCACCCGATTAAATATCAAACAGTAATCATCGCCTTAAAAATCCAAAAAATCACCTAACCCCGAAAACCTGAAGAAGTTCCGGAGATTGAACAAACTGTCAATAGAAAAAGTGATAATGTCTCGATGAAAGTGAAATTTCACCTAGCGAAACAAGGAGAACTGCTGTGTAGGTAAAAATTGGTACGGATGGTCACATCGAACATATGATCGTCAAACGGAACACATGTGAAGGCAAAACAACCGCTGGACTTTTCGTGGGATACGAGGAGGGAAGGGCGATCGGAGGGGGGGGGGGTTTCAGGGTAGTCGACGACGCCGATGACGACAGCGAGGAAGCCTCGGGTGTGTTACTAAACCCTTAATGGTCGAGGAAAGTAGGGGGGGCCCCCAAGAGCAACAGCCAAAGGCTCTCACCTGCCGCCAGGTGCGAGGAACGCCAAAGCGAACCATCTGCGTGAATCGTAACTCTCCGCACACGCTCGTATGCTTAGGGGAGACCCGTGCCACGCGGAACCGTTTCCTTTCTTCTTCCTTTTTTTTTCACATATACCGAATGAATTCGCCGCCCGCATGTATACATTCTGTACGATGGATTATTATGTACGTGTTTCGTGAGTGGAGCAGGGACGGTGAGAGAGAGAGAGAGAGAGAGAGAGAGAGATTGCCAACGGAGAAACCCTCCTTGGTTCGAGGGCACGTGACATAATTATCGGATGCTCGAAAAGGACCTATTTCGCTCACCCGATTCTCCCCCAAAAAGCACATAAAATATTTTTGTCGTATTTATAATATCATTTTTCAATGATTTTCTGATCTCGCTACGGTATTAAAAATTGATACAGATTATATAAGAATTATTATAATGATTATTATAATAGTACTTATATTGATTGTTATAGCGATTTTATTGATCTCCTTCCATCTCTCAGTATTCAAATATTCCATCACATTTCTTCCCTGTTTCACCGTATCTTCTTCCCTGTTCAATACTCCACCAGAATCTAACTCCCATTGCAGTAACTGCCGATTTGCGCTACACTATTCCGCATTTGCCCTGCGTTATTCTGATTTCTTGGTATACATACTTTTTTGTTAAAGTATGTACACCAGCCTTCAGCAAAATTGGCCTTCTGATTGCTGGTCGATGCCCCAGCCAGAACACGGCTAAGCGGACACCGATCCAAGTATCGGTCCCTTCCTACGCTGTTTAACTTCACTGATCGCTCGAGCCACATTCCGACCACCCATTTGTCAGCGTTGGTCGTTATATGTAAGTTTTTTTTAATTATAAGTTGGTTAAAATATTTGATAAACAGCTTGACATTTTTGCCCAAATTTTAACACAATATTTCGAAGAGTAAGTTTTCTATTTCTGGAAAAATAAACATAGGGACAATATAGAATATAAAATGTTGTGACTTGGGCGATACGAGCTGTGAAAACGACGTTTGGCCTTTTAAACCTGTTTTCATTCGAAATGTCTCTTTGTTTGGGTTCTATCGATATTTATTATTCTGGTCCTATCGATATTTATTATTTATCAAATGTTCAGTTTAAATAAGAATATATCCTTTTTGATATTTTCTTTCTAATTTTTTTTTAAATTGTACCTCATACTTGATTAATTCTTCATTAGCCAACGATTTTCTTAAATTATTAAAAGACGAAGATAAAGAGGATAAAAAAAACAGAAGAAGACGATTAAGAAAACGACGATCACCACCACCACAATTTTATAGGATGATAGAGATAAAAATATGATTATTCATTATCATATATTTATCGATCGATCGTAGTTTTCTCCAATTATTTGTGTTTTCGAACTACCCGCCTGCTGTCTGTAGTATATTACAATGTTTCGAAACTCTAAGTTGTGAAGGTTTGGGGTGAAACCTTATTTATAATAGAATGGAAGATTCGATGAGTTTGTATTTGATATCTTTATTTATTTCGCTGTTCCAGCTGAGAATTGCATAAACGCTGTTTCAGGTGTTTTTTTTTTTTTTAATTACGAACTCGGCTTGCTTTACCTTCTCATTTTCTTTTTAAACTGCCAAAATAATGTGAAAACAAAAATTGTAAAAGTGAAGTAATTATTTAACTTGAACTTCTCCCTCGTAAACGCTGTGGCATATCGCTGCTCGGTTGAACATAAAACAAACCCAAACAAAGAGTTTCGTTTACGATACGTGTAGGAAAGAAAAAAAAATCTTATCCGGATGATTTACCGGAGACCGAAAATTTGTCGAGTTTGTTTTGCATGCGGGTGATCAAAATACCGGCAGTCCGCGAGGTCGCCTCAAACGAGCCGATATCGTCATTAAAATAAAAAAACATTCCTCGTATACCGGTCAAACCAAATAATTGAAGAAAACGATTGAAACGTAGGCGTTCAACCTTATTTAAAACAAAAGGATTCATTTTTGAAGACATTGTAAATAAATAGTCTGATATATTGAAGGAAAATGAAAAACCTGTTAGTCGTACTCGGCGCCAATAGTGATGCTCATTTCGTCGGATATTATAACCGTTTGATGATACCAACGATTCGTGTCCAAAATAACTGAAACAAATATACATATATATTAAATTTTATTAAGTTTGTAAAATTAAAAAAAAATATAAACTACATTTTATTAAATTTTATTATCTTCGAAAAACTAGTCATCATAATTTTTATCACTTTTACGAATCGTACGTGTCAATTATATTGCAGAGTTTCATAAACGACAATTATTATTAACAATCAAAATTGTTGATTTTCTTGACTATATTGCAAATTCGAATACGAATAAATGTTGATTACTGTTTCGAACGAACCGTATATACAATATGGCGTACCATTATTACTGTTGATGTTACACAGGTAATAAAAAAAAAGGAAATTTACGTTTGGATTACTAACTTATTTGACCGGTTTCGACAAGAACCTCGAGACGCTTGCAAGCATAATGGCATTCCCGAGGGGGCTCCAGAATCCACAGCTTCGTTCCTCTTATCTGCGCCTGCCACGAGGGGTAAGCCACATCGTCGACCTTACCGTAAAAGAATCGTGAATATACGGCTGATTTCAGTTCAAACGGAATTGAGTTTGAAAAGTGCATTTTGTTTTGAAGGAAAACTCACGTGCATCGGTGCGCCATAACCGGGACTGCCCATGAATATCCAATCGGTCTTCTCGGATTCCGCTGTTGCGGGCAAAAAGTACGGTCGGTGATAATGCTCGCGCAATATCGTTCCGATCGTCTCGTCGCAATTGCTCCTTTTAATTGTTGATCAATGGAAGTGGATTCGATGTAGCGTCGATTTCCAAAAAAAAAAAAAAAAACAAACGAGAGGTCGAATGATTACGACATTAGCGGAAGTGTTCGTGATATGAAAAGATTTTAGGTATTGCTGGATGGATATTATAAAAAATCGTCAAACTTCTTCAACGTTTGAAAAATGATTATTTTTTATTTTGATTCATTTATCATTTTGATTAAATAAAAAAAAACACGTTAACTATTTTCAAGTTCTTCACAAAATAGTTTAATGGTTATAAATATAGGAATTGAAAACGGTCAATTGTGAGAGAACTGCTGCTGCAGAGTATAATGGTTGCACAACGAATAAAAGTAAATCGAGAAAAATTCCGAAAATATTAGATTTAGAATTGGATAGCCTAAGTTTCGAAGAAATAGATGGCGTTTGCCTGCTAACTATCAGCGAAATGGCTAACCATTCGAAACTACATCAAGAGCAGATATCAGGCGAAACTCACCAGCCAACGTACCAAGGACTCGTACCAGGCATCTGGAGAGCGCGCTCCGTGCTCATGTTGAAAACATCCTGTAGACTTTCGAAACCAGTTTTATAAGGGAAGAATTGGCAATTTGCGTTTTGGTTGCGGTATAATTCCTTGAAGAACGGATAGGAAAACGTCTTTGTTGCGCTCCAATCAATCATTGCATCCGTGATGACGACTGGTCGACCGGAGTAAGCGTATCTTTTGAAAACAACGAGACAGAATCGCTTTATTAATCGAACTTTTGTTCAATGAAATTCCAATATAACCAAACGTAGTTTCGTAATAATCGACTACTGCAAACGACGATTGTGACTATTAAAAAAGTAAGTGCTCTCCTGAATTAACTCTGACTACGTCACTACTTTTTTTTTATAACATAAAAAAAAAAGAAATTGCGACGTTTCGTCAATACTGAATGGACCCAACTTTTTGTTACTCCCATACCGTTCTTCGAACACAACTGGATCGACGTTGGCGAGCTTCTCAACCTGTTGGACGTCCCTGCAAATCGAACAATCCACCGGCGGACGAAATACTTTTTGGAACACCGGTGGTGCATCCACCAAGCACTACGAATTAATTGAACAAGCTAAAAATCACTTAGGTTTCGTGCTTATTTGAACAAAATGATTTTAAAGAGCAGCTGCTATAGAAATTGAAAATCACCCAATAGGAAGAGCTTTTATCGAGCGTTATAATTTTGCAACGATTTCATGCAGTGAATATTAAAAAATTGATATCCATTTATTTGTTATGGCCGTTACAATGAATTATGAGAATTTTGAGTATGTTTTTATTTATTTATTTTTTTTTTTTTTTTCAAAAAATAGTACGAATGTGTTTCTTTCTTACTATTGCAACGTATTGCAAAAAGTTGGACACGTAATAATCCAACTTTCAGTTGCGAAATAAATTTACATAAATATTTACTTTATTCCCAAATTATCTAATTGAATCTTCGAATTAGCAAAGGTTTTCGAATCCAAAAGATCTTTGATGAAACATAAGGGTCTTATAAGTTTCTATAATGATAGTGGATAGAAGTTAAGTAAGTTAAGTAAAAGTCTACATTATATCGTAAATGTTCACCTTTATAAATAGCCAATTTAATAATATATTATTTAAAAATGATAAGTTTTTTCTTTCGATAATAATTCAAGTCCAATTCAACGATATTGACACGTGATTGACTGAAATTGTGTCAGTGGCTGTTTATCCGTTCAAAATCTGAGACGAAAATTTGTTTAATTGTTGAATTAATTAATACCTTGAAAATCAACTTATTATTGTCAATAATGACTCAAAAACACAATATATATTAAGTTTTCCAATGATTGCTGATTAATGCATCGTTAAAATAAATCATTGACTTTTTAAAATAAATTAACTTCCACCAGCACCAAGGCTATCGCAAGTTTTCTATTTTTTGTGATATTTTTGTATCCTCGCGTAGCAATAATTAAATGGTAAGAAATTTCTTGGAGATGTCATCAATCGGATTTCAGAAAAATGTTAACTCGGTCTCACCTTGTGCTGGATCTTCGAGTCGACGTAATTCTTCGCCCAGTAAAATGACATCGTCCCAAGAATGAAAACAATCCAAAAGTACATCGATCGGGATTTTTGGGTTCGTGGGAGGATCACAGAGCAAACGTGCCAAAGTTTGAACGTGCGTGTCGCTAAATCTATTTTTTCGAGTTTTGTAATAATCGTTTTCAAATCACGTCTAGCCGTTTCGTATTCCTTGCCATTATTACGTAGCTCGGAATCAAGAAGCCTGTGATTCATGATTGTTCTTCAAATTTGGCGGCACTTATTTATTTTTTTTCTTTTTCGAAACGCTCGAACCGATCGCGAACGAGTTGGGCGAATGTTTGGCACGCTGGTCGCCTCGATCTTCGAACAGAGCTTACGCTGATCTTCCCGGGTGCTCGGGGAAAGCTGCGCGCGGAAACGGGCGAGCGTTGAGATTACGGGGGTGGCGCAACGAGCTGTGAAACAAGGAACGAGAGATACTCGCTCGCCTATTGGTCAAACTATAGGAGGAAAAAGAGGTTCAAGGATCAGGGCAAATAAATTTTAAAAAAACGGAGCTTTTTTCACTTCCAGGCACCCAGCCTTTTCCAGTCGGCCTTTGTAGCAGCACCCTTAAAGAAAAAAAAAAGTGAACCAAGAGTAGAAATTAATTTTCTTTTCATCACAATCTCTTCGTTTGTGTTACGAAAAAAAGGTCCGGACTAGAAGCTCCCAAAAAAATAGTAAGATGGTCACTTATAGGACAACTGCTGGTGCAGGTCCGTTTAATGATCGCGCAGAAGCTCCCAAAAAATAGTATGAGAAGGTGCGTCCTTCGTAAGCGTAAGACCATTGGTTCGAATAAGTTACGCGCAATAAAGTAACGGAAATGAGAAAGTTAAATTCTTGGAACTCTGATGAACTCTTAAGGGCCAGGATAAGCTCCATATTTGTGTGGGATCGAAGCAACGATTGTGTGTACCCGCTCGCATGGTGACATTTTTCTTATCGCACGGCGCACAGCTGCTCGTGTTCACTGAACCGATTTACTTGTTAAAGTACAATCGCCGAATAACACATATCGCTCGTCGTCGTGCAATCTTTTACGGAGCAAAATCGAATCGTGTATACAGGGTGACGATTCTGAGGTGCGGGAAGGTGGTCATGGGTCTTAAGGCGCGGAGATTTTTCGTACAAGGAAAATGTAATATTTCAGTAATTAGGGTAGAGGAACGAACCGAATATAAGGATCGTTTGAAAATATTAATTTCATAAGTATCTTGCTTTGTCTTAAATTTGATTTGCTTCAAGCAACGAGTCATTTTTTAAAACTCAAATCATTTTTTACAGCCTAAAATCCATTGCTTAACAAAAAATACATTATTTGTGGTGGGTTTCATTTGTTAGAAAAAATTAACCATTTTATAACAAGAACGAATCATACAAAATCGATATAATTAAATTCAAAATATAAAACATAAATTAAAAAAAAAAAACGTTTTGCAAAATGAAATTAAATTCTTTTCGTTCACCCCGAAATACGTTTTCCATAATTTTTTTTATCGTGTATGGAATATTCAAAAAAGCGTTTTTCAAGCGTGCCTCGTGTACAAAATTTAACTACTTTTAAAAAACTCCACTCTGCTGTACTTTTCTACCAACGCTTATATTTTCGGCCGAAAACAGTTGTCTGAAAAAAACGCTACACTTTTGTTGCGGAGAAGATTAACAAAAATTGAAAAGTGTCAAAGTATATTTTTAAAGTTCAATAAAAACTTTATTTTTCGTCGATTTCCGAAAGTAAATGTTTGGTCATTTTTACTGCGATTGCGAGATACGCGAAAAAATGTCTTAAGGGGTCAGTCGTGTTTCAAATTTGATGATCTCCTTGTTGCACTAAAAATGGAGTTTTGATCATACTCGTCTTGTTCGCAAAATTGGTACACGATTGCATATACCTATATTTGTGTGATCGACTCGCCCACGTCTATTCGATTGCGATTTACCGCGGAATTGGCGCGAGCGACCAAGACTGATTGACTCTCAGTCGAAGCACTCGATTACGCACCGAGTCCCTTTTATACGTTTCGCAGATTGCCAATTCGAAAGACAATTTTGTCACTTCGTCTGCCAGTCTCGGATCGTGTACCCCGTCCTAGTGCATATTTCAGAAACAACGTGTACAACACTCTACGTACGCAATTGAAACATTCCCACGTATCGTTAAATCATAAATTAAAAAATTACACCGATGGTAACCTTGAACTTTGCATATGAATGCAATGTTCTTGTATGAATGCAATGAAAATTCGTTCCTCGAAATCGGTGAAATTCTTTACTTGATCGACTGAGATTATAAAAATGTCTCGAACTTTTTTATGTCTTACGAGTAATAATATATACAAGGACATTTTTTTAATCACGAAATAAATAGAACATTGATTTATTGTTTATTTTGAATGATTAAAATGACCGGAGGACGTCGAAAAGCTTTTTTTCTGTTTTTAGAAGCTTAGAATGGTCTATTTAATCGGAAATTTTATGCTGATTACGAAAATGCCCGGGTTTTTGCCGAAAGTGCGAAATTGGAGTGGGCAAAATGGAAAAACCGGTTCTAGAATATTGTTTCGACATTTTTCCCTCGAAATTTTGGGTTTTCGGGGAAATAAATCGCATATTCGTATTCAGGGGACAAAGTTACATCGAAATGGACCAATAAAAAAAATATTAAAAATCCAAAATTTTTTTCGATTTTTGAGGGAGAACAGTTTTTTTACTAAATCATGGATAACTTCTTTTCCTTTAGGATTTGGCACTCCAGTTTGCGCTCAATCTCTTCGTTATGACTTTCTCGTCAAAATGCTTTTTTAATTATTAAAGTCCGATCATTTTTCGATTTTTGGCAGAATTTCAAAGTTGGACCATCGATTTTTGCAAATTTTTCCATACATACCCCTTTGCCTCTTTTTTAGCGATTCTTCAAGAGGACTTTGCGGGCAAACTACAAGAGATTTCGATACGAATCCAACGCCATTATTTAAGTTAGGCAAAAACCTTTTCCAGACTCACCAAATGTA
>JAPYZI010000376.1:0-56416 GCA_030523105.1 Ophioninae sp. A BG-2022a | reverse complement strand
GACCTATAAAAAAAAAATTAAAAATCAAAAATTTTTTTCGATTTTTGGGCAAAATACGTTTTTTCACTAAATCATCGATAACTTTTTTCCCTTTGGGATATGGTGCTCCATTTTGCGCTCAATCTTTTCGTTATGATTATCTCTTCAAATTGCTTTTTTAATCATTAAAGGCCGATGATTTTTCGATTTTTGGCAGAATTTCAAAGATGGACCACCGATTTTTGCAAATTTTTCCATACATACCCCTTTGCGTTTTTTTTAGCGACTTTTCAAGTGGAGATTCCGGGAAAACTATAAGAGTTATCGATCCGAATCCAACGCCATTATTTAAGTTAGGCAAAAACCTTTTCGAAAGCCCCCAAATGAATCCCTATAGCCTACGGAAAGGTCATCCTACGACCTTTTGAAATATCGTGATTTTTGGGATTCCGGGAAAGTGGCCTGGCAGGACGACAAAATTTATTTTTCCGTTTTTTAAGTATTAAAGGGGTGAATTTGATCGGAAAATTTCCGCTCGTGCAAAATTAGACTGGGAAAATGGGAAAAACCCATTCTAGAATACTTTTTGGACATTTTTCCCTGCTGCAGATTACGGTAGCTATCGTAGCGACGGAGTTTACGAATTAGCGCAGTGAACAAGTGACAAGTGCCAAGTCAAAAAGTATGATATTTCGGAAGGATGCAAGCGCAGTCAGTAAGAATGGAGAATGCGAGCCGCTGCGCCGCCAGTGAGAAAATCGTTTAACTGAATTTTCTTGATGGTTGATAAGATTTTGAGCTCTGGTGGTACATTTGTGTGAAAAATTACGAAAACCGATTTCTCCGCTATTTCTTCATAAAAATAGATGAAATAAAGCTCAAGATGTTTACTTTTCACCGCTTCAGAGGTTTATGCTCGAGAAATTTGTGAAAGTGCAATACGGTGGATCGCAGCTCGCAATTGCTCCCATGGTAACCACAACCTGCTCCATTATTTTCAAAATTTTGGCAAATGCCGAGCATGTTCCTCTTAGGGCAAGCGTCCTGCATATACACAATAAATTTCATACAAAGCGGTTGAATAGTGTGGGAGAAATTAGATTTTGAAATTTCGATGTGGCTAGGAACGTGTTCGTCATTCCCTTAAAAAGTTTTGAAAGCATCTAACAAGTTGTCCATTATTATATTGGCTCTTTTAACCCCTATAGGAAAACCCGTACTGATTGAAAATATAGGCGAAGAATTGGACACCGCGTTGGATCCAATTCTGATGAAAAAAGTTTACACGATATCAGGGACAACGTACATAACATTGGGAGAAAAGAGTATCGAGTACGGGTCAAGTTTCAGGCTGTACCTAACGACAAAACTGCGAAATCCACATTATCTTCCCGAGATTTTCAACAAAGTGACACTCATCAATTTTGCCCTCACCATCGAGGGTCTCGAGGATCAACTTTTAGGAATCGTCGTGGCCAAGGAAAGACCAGATTTGCAAAAGAAACGGGAATACTTGATAGTCCAAGGAGCCGCAAATAAAAAATCGCTGAAACAAGTGGAGGACAATATTTTGAGAACTTTGTCGGTGTCTGGCGCAACGATATTGGAGGACGAGGAGGCCATTGAAATATTGGACTCGTCTAAGATACTCTCGATCGATATATTGAAGAAGCAAGAAGCTTCTAGGGAGACCGAGGCCAAAATCGAAACGTTTCGACAGAGTTATCGGCCGATAGCCAAGCACAGTTCTTCGCTGTATTACACGGTGACCGATTTGCCGAACATCGATCCCATGTATCAGTATTCCTTGTCATGGTTCATCAACTTGTATATAAATTCGATCGACATGGCGAACAAGAGTAAAATACTGGAGAGACGACTCTTGTTCCTGCGTGATACTTTTACTTACAATTTGTACCAGAATGTGTGCCGGTCCCTATTCGAAAAGGATAAGGTAATCACGCTATCTGTAGGAATAACGTAAAGAAGAAATTAACGAAATTAATCGTTGACCATATTTATTGTTAATAAAATTAAAAGTTGAAGAAAAGATCATCGCATCTGAGATTATTAATGGAATTTCCATTTTACAGGTTCTCTATTCGTTCGTCCTGTACACGACAATCCTCCTAGCAGCTGGCGAGATCGGTAAACCGGAACTCATGTTCTTTTTATCCGGAGGTTTGGCTCTAGGATACACACCAAAAAATCCAGCCCCCGATTGGCTCCCAGAACGCGCTTGGGACGAGATATGTCGCGCGGGAACGTTGCCAGCATTCGCTAATTTTGCGCAACAATTTCACTCGAGTATCGCAAAGTGGAAAAATTTTTATGATCTTATGGACCCGGAGGAAGCGGTGATTCCCGAGCCTTGGGAGAGCAACTTGACAGCGTTTGAAAAATTGATAGTTCTCAGATTAATAAGACCTGATAAAATAACTGCCAAGGTAAATACCATTTTTATCGAAACAAAAATAAATGACGCATACTCTTTTGTCATAATGCTCGAAAAAAATGCGACTTTCGCAGTTTTTCTCTGAAAATTTCTTGTGGATTTAGATTTGTAAGTCGAAAATGGAAAAAAATGAAAAAATCGAATTCTTTTTAATGTTGAGCAATAAAGTGCTCATAATTGATCAGAACGCTATAACAACATTATCCTTATAACAACATTATCCAAAGAATTCTTTTTAATGTTGAGCAATAAAGTGCTCATAATTGATCAGAACGCTATAACAACATTATCCTTTTACTGTTGTGTTAGCATACCGTAAAAAATATTTCATTTAAAGATCGTACAGTTCGTCGCGGGCGGTATGGGCGCCAAGTTTGTCACGCCTCCACCGTTTGATCTCGCGAAATCTTACGCCGACTCGAATTCTCTGAATCCTCTGATATTCATACTGTCGCCGGGATCCGACCCGATGGGCGCATTGTCCAAATTTTCCGAGAACATGGACTATGCCTCGAGATTTCGTTCGATATCTCTGGGACAAGGGCAAGGACCGATAGCGAGAAGACTCATCGAGGAAGGCCAGAACGAGGGCACTTGGATTTGTCTGCAGAATTGTCATCTCGCAGTTTCCTGGATGCCCGAGCTCGAGAAGATTTGCGAGAGCTTCGACTCGACTAATACCTCGATCAACTTTCGCTTATGGCTGACGAGCTATCCCTCTGAAAAATTTCCCATCGCCGTTCTGCAAAATGGTGTCAAAATGACGAACGAACCACCTACCGGATTACACCAGAATCTGATGAGGCGCGTGATTTTTCGAATGGTTTTTCGTATTCCTTTTGAACTTCTCGTTTCGATACTGCTTTCACTTTTACCTCAATGTTGAACAAAATTATGCTGAGATTTTTCGTGTATTTTAATCCGTCCAAATGACAGATCGTACACGTCAGAGCCAGTAAAAGATCCGGAATTTTTCGCCAGTTGTCCAGGCAAAGAGAAGACTTTCACAAGATTGTTATACGGGCTGTGCTTTTTCCATGCCGTTGTACAAGAACGACGAAATTATGGTCCTCAAGGATGGAACATCCGCTACGGTTAGAATAAAACACGCAAATAATGCACATTAGAGAGGAAACTATGCGACTATTACATTTTGTACTATTTGATAAATTTAAATTCTTTTTCATACAACAAAACCTTTACACATAGATACAGGAAGAATAAAATGTCTGATTTTTCCTAGGATTCAACGAATCGGATTTTCTGATATCGGTGCAACAGCTTCAGATATTTATAAACGAATATGAGATGGTACCATTCGAGGCTATAACCTATCTTACTGGAGAGTGTAATTATGGTGGTCGAGTCACTGACGACAGAGATCGGAGATGCCTGAATACCATACTCCAAGATTTTTATAATGCCACTGTCATTGATGATCCGAATTACACGTTTGCCGAAGTTGGACCCGAATATACATTGCCCAAAAAGTACGTTTTGATAGCAGTTTTTCCTTCTCGGTAACTTAGTTGTTTAGTTAGTTAGGCATTCAATCCACATTGTTACTTAATTTACTGTTAAAATAAACAGGTAGATTGATTAATCTGAAAATTAATTTACTTTTTCCATTATTGCGTTGTTTTTTAGATGCGATTATATGGACTACGTGAGGCAAATCGAAGGTATACCAATGACGACACCGCCGGAAGTTTTCGGTCTCCACATGAACGCCGGTATAACGCGTGACCTTGACGTTTCGAGGATATTCTTTGACTCGATGCTACGAATTCAGGGCACCGTTGCAACCGGTGACACAAGCAAACAAGACGAATTGTTATTGACGATGAAGAAAGACATATACGACAGAATGCCCGAACCCTTCGACCTTGAGAAGGCTCAAAAAGTATATCCGGTATCCTACGCCGAATCTATGAATACAGTACTGATACAAGAGATGGAAAGGTACAACACGCTTTTACGAGTTATTCGGAGCTCGATGGTTATGCTGGAAAACGCGGTTAGAGGAATGATCGTCATGACCCCGGAGTTGGAGGTACTTTTTTTAACCGCATAGATACATATAGTCGAAGATTCGATCTTCATATTACGCAATTATTTAAACAAGGCGGAACACGTTTTAATTCAATAATTACGTATGCAAGGATATAAAAAAGCATATAGCGTAAAAAAATATCAGAATTTCTTTATTCATACAATAATTTTGCATTTTTTGTTATTTTTCATTTGTGGCAGCGATTGCTGGGTCAACGTGTGCGTTTAACATTTAGTCAAGTTTCAGCAGACATCGTTGCGGGCCATGGTCGGTGCAGTGTATAACAAATCGACTATACAGTCATGTATCTTATTTTTGCCAGCAGCAGAATGTTATAGCATACTTCCAGTTCGCTGAAATATCCCAAATTTTCTGTTACAATGTTTCAATATCCTGTCTCGATTGTACTATCAATGATGCGCCGCAGCGTAGTTCAGTTATAACTCAAACTTGCTGCAAAGCCAACATCATTCCAAATCTGGCGTTTATCGCATCCATACCAATACAGCAGAACATTTTTGCTGTATGAATTTGCTGAAAACTTACGATTTTGGAATTAAACATATATTTCTCTAAACCATGTACCGTATTGGAAATTTGCGGTCTAATGTGGAAGCGAAATATATCACATTTCAGGTGTCACATTGTCCCGTGCCATATTATCGTCTCACCTACAATACTGACAGGTTCATTTTCACAGCCTGTTTTTCTATCCCGAATGTTGCAGCTACTTTTTTTAATGAAACGTTGCTTTTGTACCACTCATCTATGTTGAATCGCGACAGATTGATGTTCACAACTAAGACAAGTATGATGCTACAAAGATACCTGTGTGCCGTTAGATGCTGGTGTCGAACATGCTGAGTGCAAAAATACCATCAACTTGGGCAAGAGCGAGCGCATATCCCAGTTTGAAACCTTTGCCTAGTTTCGTCAATGATTTTTTGGATCGCCTCAAATTTTTTCAAGATTGGTACGATAATGGAAAACCTGCGTCTTTCTGGATTTCTGGTTTCTCCTTCGTACATGCTTTTCTCACCGGTGCTACGCAGAATTTTGCAAGAAAATACAGAATATCGATCGACAAAATCGATTTTGATTTTGAGGTACTTCTGGTTACGACTGCATTTAGGCAATCAGTTTCTACCCACATAAACAATGTTTTTTCGAGTAATCAAGTTTACTGGAGCATCAAAAACGTTGGAAAAACGTTGTTTTTTTCGGATTTTATTTGGAGATATTAATATAATAATAAAGATTAAAATTGGGTGGTTCATTTGACGTATCTGCAGCTATGTTTGCAGCAAATGAATTGTAATGTTTCTAAAACCCTTGGAACGAAAACATTTTTTTTCATAGTCTACAAAAAAGACGTTCTTTTTTCACTGGCTGCTGGGGGACAATGTTGTACATTTTTTGGAAAAAATAAATTGATCTCGTACCTACATATATATAACACCAATCCTCATAACCTCATCTCGAAAGAAATCCCAAAAACAGTTTTTCCGACCATCTAAAGCGATTAAAGTTTGGACATGAAATCAATCGATATAACCTTACAAATTTTCAAACCGAGTTTTCCCACATACACCTAAGTTTCTTAGGGAAATCTGAGCATTAAGTGTGTAGAATTTATGTACGGAGCCTCGATGGTTTTATTTCACGTTAAATATATTACATCTTTCAAAAATCGCGATTTGCGAATCGCGGTTAAAAGATATCAGCTATCTCTCTCAAACCCGTGTTTTACGAGATTGGGTTTGTCAAAGACTCGAATAACACGCGTTTTAAAAATCCGTAACGAAATATCACTGTCGCCATAACTCTTGACGGATTTGTTTTCCGTCGTAGGTGATGAGCGTGTACAAAACGAATGTCGCGCCGCACGACGGTGTTTACGTTTACGGTATGTACTTGGCCGGAGCACGATGGAGCCTCGAACGTAAATCATTGGCGGAGAGCAGACCGAAAGTTTTGTGGGAAGCAATGCCCGTGGTGTGGCTGAAGCCGTACGAGAGTGTGAATATAAAAATGGGCGGACGTTACGAGTGCCCGCTGTACATAACCTCAGCACGTTTCGGCACTCTAAAAACGACAGGACATTCGACAAATTACGTCTTATCGATTCTCATCGATACGGAGATGCCGGTAAGTCACTGGATCAAGAGGGGTCTCGCACTTCTCTGTCAACTTGACGACTGATCGCTTTCATTTGATTTTATCCGTCCCTCCGTTTATTTTTATCTTTGTGTAAACTCTATTTCGCGTACTGACTTACACACGAGACCTAGTGTGAATATCGTCTTTTTTCGTATTAAAAACATTCGTCTCTAGCAGACGCGAATTCGTCTCTAGCATACTGCATCATTTTTCGATGTTTTTTAATTATGAATTGCTCAAATCTTCCATTTTTAAAAATATGAATAGTACAGATAAAATAAAAGAATAAAGTATATGTATGTAAAGCTCTAAACCGATCAGCGCCTGAAGTGCTTGCAAATAAAAAATCTGGATATAGACGGGGAAGAGCTTATATGTTTCTTATACATTGTGGATGTCGCTACTTTCGCTACTTGCAACCGTCCTTCGAGTTTCTGCGATCCTATTCGGAATTCATTTCAAATTTATCACTGCGTTTTCTTCTAAGGGACGTCCAGCCCTCGATAAAGTAAGATTATTTTTTTTCGAAAGAATATTGCGTTTACAAATGTACAGCAATCTTTTTTTAACATTTACATGGATAGAAATCGTAGTTCGGCTCCGCGGTATTTCGAAGTCAAAGACACGTGTCACGTGTCCGGTCGGTATATATCGTACTAGTCAGTTCTCGCCCAAACGGATCATATTTCGAACAAAAGATGAGTTTTCAGTTGTTCACTGTTAAACAGAAAACAATGAGTATCTCTTCTCATCGAAAAATGAAACGTTCCAGAAATTGTTGGGTATCCGCAATTCCGCTGTGGCATTTATAGCCGCTCGGTCGGTGTGAGAGGTTAGATTAGTGCGGGTATGGAACAGTAGTTTAGGAAAGGGTACAATTGGGAAAGTTAATACGATAAAAACTCAAAAGATGTGAAACTATGGAAAAGTAAGTACGCTGGAACTAAGGAAATAAGGTATAGAGCGATCTCTTTGTCCCCTACATCCGCCACCATCTGAAAAATACGAAAAATAATTCCATGCTATCATACGAATAACCCTACCATATATACAAACAAAACAAAACACGTCTATGGTAGACACATTGAGATATGGATCTCATGTATAAACCGCAAGACGAAAGTATACGATTTCATAAACGGTTAGGGAAGCCCATGAGTTTGTCGATTTGTATATGTGCATAGTCCCATTTTTCCGATATATATATATGTATATCGTGATACGTGGGTAGAATGGTAAGCGTCCGAACAGCTACGAATAAATAAATACTCCCAACGTTTGCTCTGAAACGTGATGTATGTTTACGTGGATCTGCGAGCGAGGGAAACAAAATCCATCCGTGTATCGTTACAGTCGAACACACCCTTTACGTTTGTATATTATTCGCCGCGACCAATATCTATGTATATTAGTTGTCAGTACATCTGGCTTTTTCTGGAAAATAGCATTACATTTTTAATCACATCGTTAATTTCTAGGATCAAACGACGCTTAAAATAACCTCTCTATGAATCTGTATTCGTCTGAAGACGTGCTTTAGGTTATTAGAGATTTGTATGATAGTGTAGGGATATCAGAAAAACATGACCAACGATACTACAATGTAATTCATATGTGTCGTTACGTATCGATGTATAAGTAGCAACTATTTATTGAAGCGGTGCATACTGGGGCCGTGAATCATGCGGTCATCGTGTTCGAAGTTACGAAACAGCATCTATACCAATAAGTAACTCAAAGCCTTTCGTACCTAAAGTATCTATGCCTCTCCGTCTCAAAAAGAGAAATACGATGACCGTAACGACCGGATCTCGTTTCCAATACCACCCTGACGGATATGAGGTGAGATGATACAGTACACACAAATTTGTCATGGTCACCGACTCAATTCTAAAATTCTATTTCAATAATCGTAGTATAAATAAAGTTCTTTGGTCATCGTGATATTCTGCCATGGCACATCCCCTTCTCCCCTAAACGGTTTATACCGAGTATAGAAAAATACCTAAGCTTCAGGATAAATCAATGCTAGTACGTTACCTGTACTTATGTAACTTTTTTGCAAGTTGAAAAATGCAAATTCCCTATTTAGATAATTAATACTTAGGTGTTTTCTTTAGTAGAGCTTCGAGTGAAATAATAACTGAAATAAAAGGTATATTTGCAGATTATTATTTAAGTCTTTATTTTACGATCAATCCCAGGAAGCCTATAAAGATACGAGTCCCCGGTCCCTCCCAGAAAAAATTCTGTATCCGCCCTTCGTGGGATATATATCCCAGGTATATATACAAATGCACATATATATATATATATAAATGCTAAAAGCATATCCCAAGGCAGAGATAGATATCGCGTTTATGTACGTTCGAACACACCCAATGCCCTTTCGAAGTCACTGCGCTGCAAAGAGCAACTTGATAATGAATAGGATTGGTGGAAATTCGGAGACTCGAGCGTCTCGCTCTATTCCGCCGTTTGCAGTTCAGCGCGTAACAATTACGCGAGATGGCGCGCCGGCCGTTTTATTCTCTGACATGGAAGATCAAGGTGAAGTGACGGAGATGCGGGTGCAAGAGAGATGGCAAAGCGGTATTGACGGCAGAGCGAGAAAGGTAGAGACTTTGTCACGCGTATGACTCTTCAACGTTCTCCGTCAGTCACTTTTTCGATCCCCGTGGACACCTTCTATTCCCATGTTCCTCTCAACCACTTCGCGATAAAAAACTTTTATAGTCGGTAGAATGAGGGCACAGAGTGCAAAGGTCTGTTGTGTTCGGAGTTGAAATGTTTTTGAATATCAGTCGACAGTGTTACCGACAGAGCGGGTAGACACTATAGACGCATTTGTCTCGCTCGTACTGCAAACATCGTCAGTAAATGTTTCCTTTCTCGTACCAGTCACCGTCATGTCTCCAACTGTTTGCATCTTTTTTAAAGATTGAATATCAATACGCTCTTGAACCGTACTCGTCACAAGCAGTCTGAGAGACGAGGTATTTGAGAACATGAAAGCTTGGACGTAAAACCTCCTCGCGTCATTTCTCCGAGGAAAAAACTCGTCCATCCATATTAGACACATTTTGCGTGAAGCTCGTTTACCACGAATATGATTCAGAATCCTAATTGATCGACGAACGATGACCGAGGAAAGCTTTCTCTTCTCTCGTTTCGAGCGTTTCGTGTCTTACAAACTCGTTCTTCTGGAGTTTTGCCAGATTTTCGTCTATGAGAAACGGAAGTATACAAAGGGTGTCCTTTTATTTCGTTAAGAAAAACAGTTAATTGAGATAAATTTCCGAGCAGCTGTCAGAAGGAAAAACAATGTTGTTGGCGAGAATTTTTAATATTTGGCCTTATTTTTTTTAAAGATTTGGTTGAGTATAGATATACTCATACCTATAAGTACGAGCACGGTACTTCCGCTACACGTGAAGTTGGAAGAGTGGGGATATCGATCGGTCGCGGCGAACGATGTACATATGATCTATGGGGTTAAAAAAATAAACAGAGAAATACGACTTCTCAAAAACGAAAGTAGGAAAATGTCTTTACGTATGTAATGAAACATCTGAGTAAAGTTCCGGTCGAATCGAACGTAATTTTTTGAAAAGTCACCCGAAAGTAGATGTTACTATGTCCTGTATACATTCGTTTAGAGACACCCGGCGGAGACGAAGAATGTGTTCTTAGACCATTTGGTCTACAAACGCCAACTTTTGGGTGACCTTTCGTAAAACTGTTACGTTGAATTAAATTTCAGTCCTATTTGAGGAAAACTCGACTCGGTTGACTCAACGGTTCTGCCGGAACTAAAAATCTGAAAGTACCATTTCGTCTCTCAATATCCTAATTGTAAAATTCACTTCAAATTCGGAAACAGATTTTATTTTCTATCGCATTATTCGATAATTTTTTTGTATGTTTGTTCATTTGGTATTAACAATTGATTTTAGTTTTTTTTTTTTTTTTCGAAAATCGAACCTTTCAGGCTACAGATTTTTAAGTTTGAGTCGACGGGTACTTCAGGCAACGCCGAGTATCCGGTCAAACGGAACACACGGTAGACTGCCGAAACGTAGAAATTTTGCGGAAGCGATACACGTACGTTCGAGTTTGTGTAACATTCGAAGAGCCTTTACTGGCGCAGTTTCCTTGACCACACACTCGCGCTCGAATGTGATCCAAACGATCTAGAGTGGCAATTGTCGCGGGCTAACAATAACGGGGCAATACATTCTTGCGAGTAGATTAACACGTCCTGCGATCCACGTATGTGTATGCGGCTAGCCCATGCAATGCTTACCGTACAATCAGAATGCCACTCGCGCGCTCCCATACGCCGAGTAACATACTCGCAATAGTAGTTCAATGATTACATTGAAATGCAATAAATGCTGCGATCCTCGAGAATATCGGAACGCGCTTGCGCATTCAAATATAACCTATCTCATTATTATATTTCCAAGCGGTGTTGTTGTGTGTTTTTAGGTTATAAAATGAAACGTCACTTCTACGAACAAACTTTTCTCGATTTAACTCCGATTGCTTCGCTAATTAGTCTTTATTAAACTTCGAAATCGTGGGAAAGTCTTTTTCGACTAACAGAAATTTCCTTTCGACGTTTTCACACGTTTTTTCGGAAGACTTGAAAAACATATCGCAGAGAATGATCTTAAAGTTTATCAGTATGAGTTTTTCTATGTCAAATGTGAAATAGCAATAGTTCACTGTAATAGGCTGACCATAGGCTTCGACAAGGCTGACTATTAGTTCCAAGTGGCTGACTCTTACTAGAGAAAATGTTTTCTTCACGATAAATATTATTTTTTTACGCTTTCCTATAATATTTTTTTAATCAATTCGTCACGAAAGTTCAATAACAAATATTTTCTCTCGGCCCATTTATATTTTCTTTTTTGTTCATACGGTATTGAGAATTGCGTTAAAAGGCTGATTGCCGGGTGCTATACCCTATGTCTCCCGAGGTTTCAACAAGACGGCCGCGTGTGTCATTTCAACTGCTGCGTAATGATATAGCGCGGACAGGCGTGTCACGTGGTGCGTGCTTTCAGAAAGACGCACAACTTATTCTTTTTTTGATTATGTAATTATTTTAGTAGTCATACACGGGGTGAAGAGGTCCCCAACTGGAGCTCTGAGATTAAATATAATCGCGGTTCTCGGTCCCCCTCTTTAACCCTTTTGCACCGGACGGGACATGTGCTGTCCCAGTTTGGAAAATGTTTGATATTACGGCTGGACCAACGTTTACTGAAAAGATTAAATCCTAGAAAAAGATATGAAGCTTGTTAAATAATTGTTGTTGGTGCGCTGTTATCGAGATGTTTATGCGTCTCCAAGGACTTCAAGCTTTTATAATACAAGTTATTTTATCTAATAATCGCTTGGCTGAGAAATAACTGATCCCGGCAATGGTGAGCACTCGGCCTGATTTTTCGTCGTATTGAAAGGGTTAAAGAGGATTCTAATTTTTTCGACGTTCACACTCTTGAAGTATTAATGAAAGTAACTGTTTGGTTGGCGCAAAACGTACAACGGTGGATGACCCCAACCGCTGTGTGTTGGCGGTCGGGCTGTGGCCGAACTGACCGTTATCATTGTTATCGTTATTCTTATTATTGGCTGTCGGTATCGGTTTGCCGATGCAGTCGGTTTAGTACGGAACGAACCGAATCGACACGAAAAATCGACCTAACCAAACAACGCTCAAACATTTTTCTCTTTCCTTGCTGTGTCCGTGGTACTCGTTATGAATTGTTTAATGAAATATAATCCCTCGTAGAATACTGCGCGGTTCGTTGGTTAAAATATTCTGAAAGTTTTGTCGTAAAATTTCGGTCGTTCTTGTCGCCAAAGGTGAGCAAGGTTAATCCTTTAGAAGTTGGCCTTCGTCGTAGCGATTAAAGAAGTTTCAACTTCTTTCATCGTCATTGTGGTAGTTTGTAGAATATTTAACGGAAGTTACTGTTATACGTTAAAGTTTACAATGTATATGAAATTTTAGGTTATTTTTATTATAAGGTCGTTATCGTAAATCTACTTTTTTTCGATCTTCATTGGAACGCAATATAAACGCTTAAAGGTGACCGATGATTTTGAATCCACTCTTGTTAAGGGTCAATGAATTGATAATTGATGTTCTCAATGGCAAATTCAATACATTCATGTTCTTGATGTTTGTTTTCTTGATGCATTGAATTTAATCAAACTATACGTAACACAAATCAACACTTGCACATTTATGGATTCGAATTAATGTTCATAAGATAAGCAGGTTAGAAATAGCTCCGAATAAGAGATCAAACTAAAAATCCAATTCCGCCGGATCTGACGCGAGTCGCAACAAGACCCGCCACGGCTATCTTGTTCGTTCCTCACCCGTCGAGTGGACGTGACGCGTATCGTAGAACTAAAGTAACGGACCCGAATTTACGGAAGTGAAATTTAACGCGTGTTGATAAGACCGTTTCTTTTTTTATTTAACTCAAAAGTTACACCATTATGTAGCAGTTCCTTAACTTCGTTAATTAACGATTCATGTTTTACTGCCACGCTTCAAGTACGACGCTCCTTTCTTTCTTTTTCGAAGTGAACGTAGCTGAAAATGCTATTGTCGCTTTCGCGCGGTTTGATGTATCCGATGGCGTGGTTATGGCAGTCCATACTCGTTGGCTGACACAAAGTGAGTGGCGGTCGGATAGTCGCGTTGAATTCGATGGAATCAGCCACCCAGCTACGAGCGGGGATTCGGCGTTAACAAAATTGGAATGTGTATTCAAACTTTAGCAGAAAACGAACAAAGCGTAATGCTGCGCGTCACACTTGTTATAACCTCGAAATAAGAACGATCGAAATGTGTATACTGCGTGATATACGAGATGAAAGGAACGCTGGACTTTTCGACGAAGCTTTCTTTTTGGCCTTAATATATAATCTACAAAACATCATTGTTTTTCTCAGAATAAGGTGCTTGAACAGTGCAAAGAGTGTGTTTCGCTAAGAAAATCTTCGAATAGTTCGCTTTAAATATAGACAAACGTGACAAAATCTGCTTTTGCGCGTGTGCAACGCAAGTTTACGATCACGAGTAGAACTGAGAAGAGTCGTGACTCGGATTGATTGGACGGGAATACGATATATGAACATAACCTATAATATTTATTATAATACAATGGCTTTGTTGCAATTCTACATCCGACGGTAAATTCTCTAGAGATTTGTTCTCGAACTTCATGGATTTCAATGTCGGTTCATCTTCTTGACACAACCACTAAGTAATTGAATTAGCGATCCGAATTTCTAGCATTACAGCCCACAGTTCGGTAGGAATCTCACGACCACAGACTAATCGCACGGCGAAATGGAAGATCACGTGATATACGAATGCGAGAGAGAGATAGCTGAAATTTCTGAACCGAGATTTCTTAGGAATGAATAATATTTAGGGCAAGCGAAAATTCTCGACCTCGGCGTCAAGTAATCTTACGGACTGAACCTTTGTTTTTTTTTACGAACGTTAACTGTGTGAGAAAATACTAGTGAGGTTACAGTAATATTGTATGCGTCCGACTACAGATTACGCAATGAAACCGTTTGAGAATTGCTGTTCTCATTTTAATCCTTGAAATGTTTGAAGCGAGTAGCGGTTTTCGAACATTCATTTGATTTCGGAATGTGCATCGAACCACGCAAGAGCGCGATCAGAACGGTGTTTCCATAAATAAGATAGTACCAAATGTGCCGATTTTCAATTCTTTCAATTTTCTTTACGCTCTTCCAAATTCATTGCCATCAGCACAAAGAAAAAGATTCAGCACCGATAACCGAAAACTATGTACTCGGACTACGCTGATTTCCCGAGAAAAGACCTTTACTGAAAAATTTACGGCATTATTTTGAAATATCGATCAACTCTGAACGCTATTTTTTCAAAGTACCCAAAATTTTTATTTGATTCATTGAATAACGTATGACAAGGCGGCGGGGCAGGCGGGGTGGACTAAACGCATAAACAGTCGTTTGACTGGTGCGAAAAAAGCGGATCGTCGAGGAGAGATGGCGCATCGATCGCGACTGAGAGCCACTGTCCGTGCTACACCGCACACCCGTCAGAGGGGTTCGAGGTCCCGAGCGTAGAACTTCTCGCCCATGGCTATTTAGTTTCGTGTTTGGCATCGCGACGTTCTCTTGGCTTCTCTGCCGTGAATATACGAAAAAGGCGAGGGAGAGAGAGGGGGAGATAGAGAAACGTAAGAAAACGTCATCGAGTTCTCCATGGGGAGTGAACGGGTAAATAGAGTAAGTGATTGTCAATGCGAATTTATTAAATCGTGAATGAAACAAACGAAGCTTTTGAGAGGAGCGAGAGAAAAGAAATAAAAAAAGGAACAACCGCGTAAGCCGGGCGGTCCAACGAAGAGTTGTGGACCCTGTGATCAATGAACTCTGTGTGCGCGCCTCTCTCTGTCTGTGCTGTCTTCGTGTTTTGGGGCGTGCTGCCAGTGCTGCGCTGGGCAGAGCACCAGTCTACCGTATCTCCAGTGTTTTTTTTTCTCTTCATTTTTCATGCTCGATGCGTTACTTTTTTTTTCTCGGGTTTCCAATCGAAAATTTACGATGAGCGAGTCATCGAGCCTCTCCAGTAGCAAATTATCACGTTCTCGAGTATCTCTCACGTTTTTTCATCTTCGTTCTTTCTTTGCGTCGTTTTTTTCTCATGACACTTTCCGGATCATAACGGAGCGCCTATAGCGATATAGGTGCCGTAACCTACTACGTGTTTAAACGAACGTGTGCGTGTGTACGAGGAGAGTGATTCGTCAAAAGACACTACCACTTCTATCTCGTTTTTGTCTCTTGTTTTCTTTTCCTTCACCCAGGATCAAGGTAATACTCTGATGTTTTTTTTTTTTTGAGGATACTACGGTGCGTGATTCCGGGTTTTTTTCCGCGATACGTTATGAATTCGCGCGTTTGGTTAGAGCTCTCGTTCGACCGCTACTGTCATCGCGGCTTATGCATACCAGTGATTGAGTGACAGCGTTCGCGACGCGCTTCTTCCTCGTTCGAAAACGTGTTTCCGCGAATGGATGGTCTACCTGAACGTTAAGTTCCGGAACGTCGGCAAATATAGAAAAACGTAAAAATTGCGGATACCAATGTCATTTATTGTATTGGAGTTTCGGCTGTCATTCAATCGCAGATTTGAATTCTCGTGCGGAAAATCTCGCAAGATTTGCCCGTGCGTGTTGAAAGCATGTCCAAGTTCTGTATCAAGAATCCTCGATAGTCTGACATGATGCGTAAAAGTAAATGGATGCTGCGCGCTCTTAGGGGGCTCGGCACTACTCAAATAACTCTTTAGCGCCGTAACTCGAAGAAACTTTGACTTATCGAGGTCAAACTTCTTACACTTGTGGAACAAGGAACTAAGATCCTCCTATTCCAATATGGAGTGCCCAACTTAAGGGGTTTCGATTTTCTCGGTTGCAATTTTTTTTGTTAATTTCACGAAACTGAAGACAAAACGCCGACAAATCGTAACAATTTTTTATCGGTGAAGTTTCGTTTTTGTTTTTTTTTTTTTCGGAGATTCTGCAATATTTTATTTTGAAATATAACCGCCCTGTTCAGAATAGGAAAAAGTCTTCGACATTCGTGCATTGTTAATTCGATACTTTCTTCTTTCAACTAATTCACATCTTTCAATTTTTTAAATTAAAAGTCAATAATTTTTTAACCGAATAACTTTGTTAAAAATGATCGCGTTACAATAAATTAGCGGTTGAATAATTATACTTATGGTTATAAAAGTTTTTATAAAATATTATAAATATCCTGCTAACCTCCTAATAACAACAATCGACTTTAATAATTTAAGGTCGGTTGTTGTTAGTTAATATTATTAATTAAAGTCAATTATTATAATTAAATTATTACTTTTTAAATGTCATACGTATTAATTGATTTCTGATATTGAAGATAAACTATTTGAGATATTGCATAACGTTTCAACAACTTTTATCCTTTTTGCAGATGTCCACTTGACAAGATTGGTGTAAAGCTTGTATTTACAAATCAGAAGGGAAAGCCTCGAGACTCTCAGTACTGGAGAACTTCGAGGCAAAACTGCAAAAAAGCCAAATGAGAACAAAATGAATGATATCGACAATATAGGCATGACCGGAAGTTCCAAAATGCCTCACAGTCATTCTACCCCGGCTGGAGTGGACGGCGGTAGTAGAACGCCGCCCACAACTCCACGGAAAGCTGGAAAAATGCTCGCCGTTCGAGTACAAATGCTAGACGACACCATCACGATGTTCCAAGTGCAGGTGAGAAATGCACGGAAGTAACTGTGATTAGCGTATCCCTTGTCGTTAGATAAGCCAATGGATTATCAATTGGCAGCAATTATCCAGGATGTTCAACGCTGCGAGGGAGATTCTTTGAAACATCATGTTCGGGGGAGAACTGAACGTTTCGTCAATGTCAAAAGATACTGATTACATTTTACGCTTTGTGGGAGTCGAACATCAAAGATCATGCACGATTCGTTGCATTGTTTGTGGACAAACAAATGTAAACTAGGCAATTTAATGACGTGGAAGTTTGTATCGTTAGATCACACTTTCAAATAACGTTTTTTAAATTGCAAATTCGGTTCGTGAATGTCTAATCAAAAGCATAGAAATCATTGGGCCATTCTCATATGTTAACCCATCACAAAACAATTGAAATGTTAGCAAGAGTGTATGTACATCGCGCTTCAATTATGCAAACTCCATAGTCATGCAGTTCACCGCAATCGCTTATACAAAATTTAATTCTCTTTTAGTATGGTGAATAACTGAGGAGATATTTGTTATCTTTAAATTTACGAATTTATACGATACATCGATAAAGCATATAAATTTTGTTTGCTCGTTTGAACTATCAAACTCGCTGAATCTGCACAATTGATGACGTTGAAGTTTAAATCGTTGGGTTGCAGAACGAATAATTTATCTACGTCATTTTCCAAATTTAAGGCGGCAGATTCGAGCTAAGATAGTTTTAGGATTGTTTGATAATTTTTACGAAATCAGCTATACGACTTTGTATGATAGTGAAAATAAGAAATTAAAAAAAAAAAAACAATTCATTGCGTTTCGACTGCACGACGTTCAACCCTTTCGAAGTTGCACTTTCGTTGAGCGCATTTATATTCAAGAATCAAATCCCCTTATTATTTATCAGTGAATCGTTTAACCGTACTCTATTGCGCTAAGAGAAGGTCGATGATACGAAAAATCATATTATCTGATACAGTTCATTGAGATTGCAACTCATACTATTCACTCGTTTGAAGGACAGGTCTTTGCGCGTCGCACTTTGGTACGCAAGGTGCTTCAAATTTCGAGCGATCGAAATATCATCATTAACGTCGCACTTTTCGTCCATCTACTTAATAGATAAATAACCGTTTCCATATGCTTTGCGCCATTTTGGTTGAGCTTTTAGATAGCATCGATTATATTTAGCTCTGTGGAAAATAGGAATTTCCTAATATGTACTGTATATACACCAAAGTCAATACTTGGATGGCGGGTATATATTCATGACATTGAAGTTTGCACTGTTGCAACTCAAAGATTTTTCAAATATCCTTTGGTAGATTTCAGCTACCCCAGTCACACAAACATCTTTCAGTTTTCCGTTTCTTTCAGTTTATCGTTTTCTAATAAGCCTGCGAAATATGATTGTGAATACTAATGACGTTGGGAAATCGAAAAATAAAAAAGTCGTCTTGTTTAAACGATGAAATTTGCATCGTTGGAACGCAACGAAATTTTCTTTATGTTTCTGATCTTTTATAAATATCGAAAACTATTTGTTTCGTTCTTATCGTTATTCGTTATATAAGAATCCTAAAAAAATAGTCGCTACGTTTTTTATTCTAAAATATCAGATTTTCTATTTTCTAACCTAGAAACATCTCTATTATAGAATTAACACTTTTCTGCAGAAAATCATAAAATTATAATATAAATTAATGAAACTATGCATGGTATTCCAAAAAAATATTAATTTCGTTGCGTCCCAATGTTGCAAATTTTAAACTCCTGAGAATGAACGATTTATTTATTTTTATCGATACCGATAGTTTTGTATCGGAATTCCGAACATCAGGCCAGCAAAGACAATTAAAAGTTTGATTATAGCGAATTCTACAAATTGATTTCGACGCCAATCCCATTTAACGTAAATTACATGTAATGTGATCGATACAACGTTCATCCAGTTTGATGTGTTAGTCCTGATTTAAAATTTCGTGCGTACATGCGTCGAACACACATAGGTGTCAACGGGCCGGTGATGGGAGCGGGTGCCGAGCGGCGAGGGTGAGGGAGGGGGAGGGAAGAGGCGTTGCAGCTTGTACATCGAGTAATTGTCGGCTATTCAAGCTTTATGCTGCGTGGGCACTTTAACTTTAACCGCTTAACTATTCGGGTCAAGAGGTATCGCTTGCAAGTCCATATACTTCGCGCCCAGCCTCTTCTCGCCAACTGCGTGTGTCCTTTTCTGGCTGGATCGACGAACCGAGAGACACTTAATTATCTCATCCCAGCCACGCTCACCCACCGACATTTGAACTTCACTGTGAACAATTTTTATGCGGCTGAATTTTTTCGTATTGTTTGGAGCGCAACGAATTTTTTCGTTTCTTTGATCGTCCAATTTGTTTTTAGATTCGGATTACGAAAATAACTGACATAATTTTGAGGATTCCTGTCAGGGAAATAGAATTTCGTGAATGTACGGAAGCCTTCGATTGTTTCTATATAGCACTAAGAATTTCGGATCGATTCGGTTTATTTCTTAAATATAATATGTAATCAAATTACAAATAATAAGTACGATAATTTTTGTAAAAATATTTCGCGAATTTTATTAAGGGGGAACAATATTTTGGGTTTTCGCTTTTTATATCAAAGAATAAAGAATAAATATTGAGGTATATTGATAATGTTTTGTTTAACCCTCAATTAGTGATGGTATTTAAGGCACCTTAATCCTGTGAACTTGGGTTGTTTTTGTCTTCGCGCTACCACTCCCACAATTATTAACGAAAAAATCTGCACAAATTCATGGTTAATCTTTAGAATATACTTTTCAAGGGGAAATAGTTGTTTTTTTTATTTTTCTTATTTTTACTATATTTTTTTATGAAATATTAAGCAACTCGAAAAAAAACCTTTTTCTCTTACGAGAAAATATAACGTAGGTAAAAATTATGGGAACATTTTTTTCAATAGCAGTTTCGGATTTTTCGTACGAGTGATTTACGTACGAAAGAAAGTTTTTGGTAAATCCCATAAATGTCCATTACATAATTACAACTTAATTAATTATAACGTACTGGGAATTTGTTCATTTTCTCGTTCGGTTCTCCCATAAATTCTCACCAAAATGTACAACACTGTCGGACAATCGAGTGGCTTGGAAATCACGGTGCTACCAAGGCGCGGCACCCACGAGAGCTTTGCACTAATCAATGTACTCGACTTCGTACTCAACACATCCGTACAGAAAAAAAATGTTATTTCCATTATTTTTGCATTTTTATTTACAACGAAATAACAAAATATAGGCTAACGTCAATGATCAGATTTTCACCTCTCTTACGTCACGAAGTTCTTAATAAATGCTTAGAGACAAAATAAAAAATTCGGTGTCGCATTCTGCCGGAGCTAACAAAATTGCATCGAGAACAGACTTAATGTTAAGTCCGATTTCGAAACTTGCATCGTTGGAACGCAACGTACATTAATTATCCTCAATTGTGTATTATTTAACCACTTAAAGGTCAAGTGATTTTGCGTATATAGAAATTCAGCATGATTAATCCGCTGAACGAAACAGGCATTAAAAAAAGAAATAAAAAAATAAAAATGTTCGTATTTGGAGGATGCAAAGTTGAACCTCATAATAATTTTAACCTTGCGAGATTGATTCAACCCGCATTGAAATAATAAATTGGCAGTCGACTGATTGGCATTTACCTTCGTTCATAGTCACTCTCGCGAGATCTATAGATTGTTCTCAGACTCAGCTATATAGTATAATTCTTCCGCAAGGGTGAACTATTAGGGCACATAATGTGTGTGTTCGCGTCCATATAATGTGTTACCCGTGCATACAGAAGATTTCCCGCGGACTGACTTATTGATTTTATAGGATATTTTTTTTTAGTCGTGTGCTACCAGCTATTACATATATGTATATATATTTTTGCCTCTCTTTTCTGTGTACAAGGAAAGTGTCGCTTCTCCGGCGGTACACGTTGATAACAGATTTTAATTACCTATCATTGAACGGGCGTGCTACGTTATTTCTACAGAGCCGCCACGTCCCTCGAATATTCAAAGAAATCTCGACTTTGTTTTTCGAACATTTATGACGCCTCTTTTTCAGGCCAAGGCTTTGGGCCGGGTGCTGTTCGACCAAGTTTGCAAACAGCTGCATCTTTTGGAAGCCGATTATTTCGGTCTCGAGTATCAGGAGCCCAACGGAACGAAGGTGAACTTTTTCTGTTCAAATTGTTTCTTCTGTCGATATTTTCATCGATGCAAACTTTATCGTCTCGCGAAATTTTGTATTCGTAAAATTTTTGGGAAATTGGGCATGGAGAATAATGGAATTAGTGACTTTTGACAAGCACCGATTCTTGGATCGGTAATTTGTTGTTGGCGATGGATATAACACATATATTTTTTTCTTTTTATTTCAGTACTGGCTCGACTTGGAAAAGCCGGTGTGTCGACAAGTCGGTCTCTCGCTGGTAGATCCTCTTCTAAGATTCTGCGTGAAATTCTATACACCGGATCCGGCACAGCTTGAGGAAGAATTCACGAGATATTTGTTCTGTTTGCAAATAAAACGTGATTTGTCTCACGGATTGTTGCAATGCAACGACAATACCGCAGCATTGATGGCAAGCTACATCGTTCAGGGTTAGTGAACTCTGACTGAAAACGCCAATAATTTCTTCATCCTCGCGGTCTCGTTCTTGCCAAACGCAAGTCGCAGAGTTTGGCTACTGTATTCCCTGTGGCGCATGTCATATACATATGCCAAGTATTCGTCTCTCACCTCCTCTTTTTTTTCTGTGCTCGTTCTTCTGATCATTCGCCAATTTTTCGAGGACTGTTGAGGGACTGATCGATGATAACCATCAGCGCGATACGATTTACCCAAACTGCTTCTTTTGATGAAATCTCGAGCTTATTGCTGCAATGCTCCACTCGAACGTGCAAGGGAGAAAAAGGATCGCTTGGATCAGCGCAATTGTTTATTCAATGATGACCAAGAAAATATCAGGACAAAGCATTTTTATCTTCATTGTTGGCATTCTACAATTAAGGATGTTGATGGACCGAGTCATCTTTTTTCTCAATGTGCCGATATCCTCCGATATTCTGGATTCGTTGTGGCATTTTTTTGGTTATTATTACTCTTTTACAAAATTATTTTTTTGATGGATTGAGCGTCAGTGAAAATTTCACGAAGCACCGAACGTTTGGAGGATAAATGTTGATGGAAGCTGATTTTAATTTGAACGTAGTTACGTCCATCTTCAAACTTTCAAGAATTTTGCCTTTTTGTTAATATCTATCCACTAATACTTGAATTGTCAACGATACCACTCAAGAAGCCAGAAAGCGGTTATTAATGGCTGAATTGCGGTTTTTTTCGTACCAAAGGTTGCGGAAACGCTTGGAAATACGTTTTTTTTGTTCGCCAGTAACGAAGCACTGTGCATTAAAATATCTAAGTTGAATTGTATGTTGGTCGTATCTACGACAAAACAGAAGTCAGTGGAACACACGACCTTTCTAGGGTGAAAAAGAATGACGTTGTGTTGAACAGTAAAAGCTTAATCGTGATTTTTTTTGATCGATCTTCTAGCGGAATGCGGCGATTACGTCATAGAAGATTATCCCGATCATACGTATTTATCGACGTACAAGTTCGTGCCACATCAAGATCAAGAATTAGAGCGACGCATTATGGAGAATCACAAGAAACACGCGTAAGTAATTCGCTATGATGAAGGAGAAATTAATTCAGCTTGAGTAAAGTTCATAACCGAATCAATAATCCTGCATATTAGATTCTTCCCTCGATATTATCTTCGAGAGTACACCGCTTTAAGCAAATTTTGAAGTAATGACATAACAGTCTTTCCAATATTTGGCTCTAAACATCTCGAAGTTCCGTTAATCGTGGAGAATCGAAAATCCTTCATACGATAAAGCGTAAATGATCTAAGCTGGGATATTTGCGACGTGCATCAATTTAATTATGAGTACACAAAACGTATAGAATGTGACTATTTTGGGATTCTTCGGGTTTTTTGTGTATTCGTTTTGGATAAACCGGAGGACGGAGAGGGAGGAATGGACTTGACGTTTCCTTATAGTAAACCCAAATTACGTACATTGGGCGACCCAAATTTGATGTATCCATGTTTGGTGTGTCTTGTTATCGATCAGTGGGCAATCTCCAGCGGAGGCGGATCTCAATCTTCTCGAAACTGCGCGACGATGCGAACTGTACGGCATAAAAATGCATCCCGCTAAGGTAATGTTTCACAGACCTGTAACCTTTTTTTTTTATGTTGAAGCTGTGAATATCGCATGGCTTGGCTTTTTAGCAATTGTACTATGACCTTTAGTGCTCCGGAAGTATATGTTGACAACGTATGATGTTAAAGACATAAATAAGAGTCTCAACGTGAAGTTAAAGAACTGACACTAAGGGATGGCTTCGATAGTCGCAGCAGTGACCGTTTTTTTTTCATGCGACTGATGTATCGATCAGCCAGCGAAAAACCAGAACTCGGGGGACCTTGGTGTGAATAATATAATTGTGGGTTCAAGAAAAGTTATTTTAAAGTACTACATCTACCTAGGGCCCAAAAAAAATGAACCCGAAAGTCAATACCCGAATATCTTCCAGGAAAACTGTTGGTGAATGAGAAACGCATATTTTTTTAATACAAACGTGCATACATTGAAAGCTTTTGAAAAAAATCTTCAAAAAATGCTGAAAAAGAACAAAACATGGTCGTTGATAAATGATGAATTGTGTTTCGCGACATTTGCCAATGTACACGATATGTCGTCAACCATTTCACGAATATAAATACAATTATCGTCATAATGACCCCTAATTTGTTTGACTCTACAATTTGTTCGTCCCCTATCCAGGATCACGAAGCGGTACCATTGAATCTCGCGGTGGCTCACATGGGGATCGTAGTTTTTCAGAACTATACCAAAATCAATACGTTCAGCTGGGCGAAAATTCGTAAAATCAGCTTCAAGAGAAAACGATTTCTAATCAAATTGCATCCCGAGGGCTATGTGAGTTATGAAAACGATCGTTTTTTCGAATTTACATTTCTTGTTCCCTTCAACTTAGTTTCAATGGCTATTGTGACGAAACGAATGATCTCGATCAACAGGGTTATTACAAGGACACGGTAGAATTTTTCTTCGAGGGTCGCAACGAGTGCAAGAATTTTTGGAAAAAGTGCGTCGAGAATCACGGTTTCTTCCGCTGCTCCGTAGTCAAGAGAGTTATACGACAAAAGACTCGAGTTCTCAGTCGCGGATCATCCTTCAGGTAAAAACAAATACAACCAAATTTATCGCATCAGGAGATAAAAAAACGACGCGTCGTGTCAGCTGAGAAAATCTGCAAATGCGATTAAAATAAATCTACGCTAATTATGACGTAGAAAAATGTGTGTTTCTTTTCAACAGGTATAGCGGAAAGACACAAAAGCAAATCGTCGAGTTCGTTCGCGACAATTACGTGAAGAGGCAAACGTTTCAGAGGTGAGTAAACGAGAACGAGCGACCGAAACGAAACATAAATCGTTACGACGAAACGAGCAATTTTAAAGAACCATCTAAACACCCGAGTATAAAAAATTGGTAGATAGTGCATGCGTACCTAATAATCTGGCCCTCTGAGACCCCGGCTCTGGTGTTGGTTTGGACAATGCGATATTATGATTATTAATGTGTGTACAAAATTTGTAAACAATCACGGAGGTATTGTTTTGTAAACAAAACGGCACGGTCTCGCTTCATTTCGAGATACGAGCGCCTTCGATAACACCGCATACTCGAACCCTGTATCGTATATATACATATATATTGTTATCGTATATATTGCTCTTTAAACCACCGCGTTTTGCTAACTTCCGCTCGAGGCTGGCAGCGTTCGAATGAAAAACAATTCGGTGCGCGTTCATTTTTCGTTCGCCAATATAGAAGAATCCAATGTTTCTTTTTTTGTTTTTCGCAACAACAGCATCGATAATAATCGTAGTGAATTTGTTGGCCCGAGTTACGCCCCGGTTGGTAGATAAAACTTTGGACAGTTTGATTTGGCGATTGTGCAATCGCATTTTACTGATTTTTGGTTGGTTGAGATAGTGCCGGATTAGCCAAATAGCAAGAGTAGCAAATGGACCTACAGACTTGCACGGAACGAGCAAAATATAAATGAGACTTTCGATTGGATTTTTAATATACCGCGCGGTTAACGTATAGCAACATACTAGCGAGTGACTGGTGTATTCGGAATACTCCAGCAGTTAACATTTCTTGCAGCAAAAAAGATAATGAAAAAAACTCCACGTATCCCTCGTGCTTATCGAAACGATTTGGAAGGAAACTCAGATTTTACAAAGGAAAACGATATACTCGAAAATAGCAGTTTTAAAAACGTATAATGGTAAATCCATCAGAGTCGTGTTTCCGAAAGGTGGAAATGTTTTTGCACGGATACTTGTCCTTAATGAGATACTAACTACAGCGCTAAATATTCGCTTTCGAAACTGAAGCGTATACATAATATATTACAAAACAAGATCGTCCAAACTACCTCAACTTGAGAAACATAGATTGAATATTTATTGGAGAAATTGATTTGACTACTGTTATCTCTAAATACTTTGCTACGGGCTTTACACTGGCTTAATCCGGCACTGCGTCATCACCGTTGACGTTTCCAAAATTGTCTCAAAAGAGTGTTTTCTTTTGCTTGACGGGAATGCACCGGTTGCCAAAAGCTTGAGTTCGGTTGGGTTTTGCCGGTTACGCGCGTTCCGCACGGTTTTTCGACCAGGAGCGGTTATGAAAACAAGAAAATTCTCTTTCAACGTGTTTTTATCATTCGAATGTTTTTCCTCATTATCTTATATCGATTTGCAGCGAAAATTATCGAAAACCTCACCATTTTACAAAAAGCTGAATAACCTTGCAGGTAAAAGTTGCGAGAAAATATATCTAGAGTCAAATGAGAGGTAAATCTCGGCCCCTCCGGGTCCCTCTAACGAGAAATATCTATCGCCGCTTTTCGAAAAAGTGACACGCGACTTAACGAGGAAAATCGCGAGAGCACGAGCTATTCAATTACAGAAAATAATGCAATTGAAAATACGATGTTACTTTATTTGTATATTACGAAACTTATGACTCGGAAAATGAATGTTGCATCGCTGTAACAAGAATTCTATATTTCTTTCTTCAATTCTGTTCGCCTGTGCATCTTTCCGATTTCAAATGTCCTAAAAGCACTACTTTCAAATTCGCACTGCAGGAACCCAACGAAAATGAATTTCCTTTAAACCGTCCC
Source organism: Ophioninae sp. A BG-2022a (assembly GCA_030523105.1). Taxonomy (NCBI): domain Eukaryota; kingdom Metazoa; phylum Arthropoda; class Insecta; order Hymenoptera; family Ichneumonidae; species Ophioninae sp. A BG-2022a. The sequence goes on along the minus strand of JAPYZI010000376.1, from coordinate 30,047 downwards.
AAATTTCTTTGAATCAACCTCAGGCCAGAAAACTCATTCTTTCTTTTTCTTAAACTCATGACCAATGCGCAACTGCAATATGTCAAGAAACGTTGAACAATAGTAGAAATAAAGAAACGAATGAATAATCTAGAATTTTCATTGTTTTCCAACAGTGCAAATATCTAAACCGCGAAGTTATTTTTCAATCTCGTATTATGGACGTTTACGAAAAAGCGATTCTCGATCATCACAAAGTACTGGAAATTCAGAGACATCCGGATGTCAAATGTTTTGTTAAACAGCCCTCAAGAACCAAATATTTTTTTCATTCGAATAGTGCTCTTCCTCGGTACTGTGCTATATAATATTCGACTAACGCGAATCTTGGTAACCTCACCAGTCTTATACATAACGTTGTAAAATTGTATCGATTATCTCTTCGTCTTTCTTTCTCTTTGTTTATCACTTTCTCTCTGTTCCTTCGATTTTTTATATTTACGTTTGTTAGTGTTGCCTGCTCGGACAGGGGTGGCGGGGAGTCAGGCTCATCATCAGGCACGAAAAAAACCCGAATGATCGATGTACCCTTTCTTGAATAACTCGTCGATGGAAAACCACTTCTAAAAAAAAAGAGATCAAAATCTTAGTAATACTACATTAAAAAAAAAACGAAGTATCACACCAGAACACATCACTTATACGTCACGAATCCGGACTTAATGTTTAGCAACAGAATATAAATAACGGATAGCAAGTAGTAAAGATAGAGACTCACCTTTCGAAACCTTATATATATATATATATATATTATTGTAAATACGATTGGAGGATAATTTTATTAGCACAAAAATAGCGATTCACAAGGTACTTCACGTTTTCCCGTAAAAACCCTTTTCGACCACACCAGATGATCAGTCACCGAGGACAATTCTCCGTATTTGCATATTCAGTACGAGAGAATTTGCAACAATTTTTGTCTGAAAGTAAGAATACTCGAAAGCTTGTACTTATTTTTGCAAACAATTGAAAAATTTCAAATTTTCAATAATTCGTAATTTCCCGAATTGCTTCGCGAGTTCCGTTGAAGAGGAACGGGTTTCTTCGTATATTGTTTTTTTAACGCATAAAATAACTACATCTCTGAATATCAATTCAACAAAGAGATTTCACTTCAGTCGCTATGGATGTACGACGATTACGTCTTTCTAATGTAAATTTTCTCGTCACTGTGAAATTCACCGCGATGATCGGTGACAAACGCCAATACCCCTTTATAATTACCGCGAGCGGGCCTCGTGTTCCCTTCTGTACAAATAATAATCGTTGATTGCACAATTATTGGAATCACAAACGAGAGAGGGAACGTTGGTTCCCTATCTTGTTGGCTTCCGTTATTCGTCACACATATAAGAAAACACACGAACACTGGAAACCCTTCTCCTCTCTCGTTCATCCTCTCTGTGTGTTGTCTGTCTCTCACTCTCTATACACCCCTATCTCACCGCCTTGAGCATGCAAACTTCAGCGATTGTGCATTCGCAACGTGTGCCCTTCGAAAAAGAACGACGGAAAAAGAAGAAAAGCTTCGATCATTTTTATCCCCCGTATGATTCGACAAAAATAGCGACAAAGAAAAATTTCAAACACAAAGAGCGAAGTGCAAGGATAAGGGAGAAGGAATTGCAGTGTGAAATACACGCACGAAATAACGAGTGAAAAGAGAACCGTCGAAGAAGAGACCTCTGGAACACTTGACAGTCAGGGAGACCCTCGAAAGACTCTGGAAATAAGTCAATTATCCTCCGGACGAAACGTCCTCTGTTTATTCGCATTTCCGGAAACAATACGATGCCCTTGTTCCTATATACACGAATCCCTCCCAGTGCCGGATTAGCCCCGTGGTAGGAGTAACATATGTTACAGGCCTCTCACGTGTGCAGTATATAAATCAGATTTTTAAATTCATTTTTAATATTTCTCGTGGACATGGAAGTGTACCGTCAACCAGTCTTTTCTTCTGCTTGACGAGAATCCACTGGTGGGCAAATGATTGAAGGTTCGTTTGGGTTTTGCAGATTACGCGAATATCCTGCGGTTATTCGACTAGAAGCGGTTACGAAAACAAGAGCTTTCACTTCCGATCTTTGTTCTCAATAAAATCTATTTCCGCGGCATCTTATTTCCATTTGCAGCGACAATTAATGAAAATAGTATGCAAGTAATGTCGAAACAATTGCGAAAATAATGTCGTTTCAACGAACATCAAATGTGATTGACTTTGCCCAATTAATTGGACCAGCTTTAGCTCCACATTTTTCCACATTAAATCAAGCAAAGCTTGTTTGTAAAACCGTCGCTCCATTTTATTAATCGAATCAATGAAAGCGTCACGTGATGAAATTTGCTACGAGCTTCGAGGTGGTTTAATCCGGCACATGGATCCTGCCACACCTATACACTCATACACTCTACGTACACTCAGCTAAAGTCTCCAGAGATTTTAGAGAAAGAACAATAATGCAATAAGACATTCAAAGTCAGACCATTCTCTAGAGACGACTCAATGAATCGCGCGGTGCTCCACAAGATTTACGATTACTCCCTAGTGTAAAGATAGAACGATGAAAAGAGGAAGATAGTGAGTAAATGCAAAAGAAGAAAAGAAAATAAGGACGAAAAAAAAAAGAAAGAAAAAGTATAGCCCGTCGATCTGGCGGCATAGGTCTGATGCTGAACTTGACTCTCTCTTGCTCGCAGGTCCAATTCGTTCCGGCAGACTAGCGGTGGTAGGGCATTGCAGGGCTCGGAGGGGGGAGGCTATCGTGGCGCCACCCCAAGCAGCTCCCTTATGGGCAGCTCCAGCATCTCTGCCCACCCCCTCCTGCCCCTCGGCGACCCCGGTATGTACTACGACCGAAAAAACGAACCCATACGCCGCCACGAGAACATATATTATAACCGAATTATCACAGAAGTTACAAGCTTTTCATTTTCTTTTGCACCAGAACAAAACAAAACAACGCGAAAGAGATACGCGAAATAACAAACGCAGTTTCGTATTGTTTTGCTTTTATCTCGTTACATTTGCGTGAGTTCGTGTATCTTTTGTTTTCTTTTTGTTTGTTTGTTTATTTTGTACATAAGACTGTCCTATTGTAGAGTAGTATAGTGCGTATATAAATATATATACATATATATAGAGAGGTGTATGTATATATATTTTTATAGAACGTAGGATATGCTTCGAGTATGATTTGTCTGGGGCTGCGCATCGTTGAAGGATTGAACAGAGTGCCTTTCTGATATGACGTTCAAGCTCGTGTCGTTGGAATGCGAAAAACATTTTTTTTTCAATTTTTTTTTGTTTAATTGCCTACGACTTGTTAGCGGTTTGACAGATTTTCAATGCTGATGACAAAAGTGGACAACGTTTTTTAGCTTCGTTTCAAGAATTCTTGTTTAATTCCAGCGATGCAAACTTCGACGCTATCGTTCATGAAAAAATAACTGAGCTAACAAACGTGCTGATGAGTTTGTACGGTAATGATAGAAAAAATGTTGAAAACTAAAGAATAAAAATCGGCTGAAAGGACGCTGATCGGACGATAAATTGTCACTGAGAAGATGAAACGAACGGGTTTTTTTAAATTTTGCACATCGCTAAGAAATTCGGGTATTCGAAAACGGATTGGCGTGTTTTTAACGACTTGGGTCAGAACGAGTTTGGACGATTATAGAAAGGGGAATAAAAAATGGAAAAGTGTTTATCCATTACTCTCCAGATATGCAAAGTTGTAGCATTGTGCTTGATTTTCTAAACGAAAACATATCATTTTGAAAAGGAGAAAAGTCAATAGCAGAATCCAGTCTCTTTGATTAACTTGGGAATTGTCTTGCGTTCGATCGACTTTTTCCTCTCGTCCGATCCAAAACGACCCTTATGGTTACGACGAACAAAAATTTTGACACTGCGCACGTATCCACCGAAGAACAATTTTATTTCGTATCTTCCAATGCTTCCGCCACTTAATTGACAGTATCTTGAAAACAGTTTTCGAAATGCAGTGGTTCGCGTTTTCTTCTAAAATCCTTGTCATTTGCATGTTTCCAACATGTTTTATCGCAGAAATACAAAACTGTCGATTTTTGTGCTATAAATTGAGAACTCAAATGTAGAAACGAGTTGAATGTACGAGATAACTCGCGTAACCAACGTAGTGAACGAAAAAGTACATATTTTCTACAATTTTGATAAATCGTGAATAATGAAAAAAAAAGCTTCTATCGAATTCGAAATATCGAGGATATTAGTACGCGAATATTAGAAGCTTTCCGTGAAGAATCCTAGTAACTGTGTGAGGTTTAAACGAAGATAGAGGTCGAGGGTATATTTAGGCTTGTAGACTGCGATAGGGAGAGAAATCATGAAATAAGCACGTATCATATTTTGTCCACGTTTTTCAAAATTTAGTTTCGAAAATTCAGCATTACCGAAACTCAACTTATAGTTATAGCTGCACATATTTTATTGCAAACGATCTCGGGTTTTAAATTTGCTGGGCACCGTATTTATAACAGTTTTTCGTTTCGATGATATACTTTCATTCATAGCGACTTAATATTAATAATTTAATTGCTTAAGTATTATTTAAGTTATGTCGCGAGATTATGTCAATTAAGTACACTTTTGAGGTTGGTTTTTTTTCTACCGTCGATATTGCAAATTCGTTTCTTCGGAAATCGGTGCGTAGAATTTCGTTCGAAAAAGAGGGACCGGAGTTTTTTCCATAAAGGGAGGGAGAAAACGAGAGAGAGAGAGAGAGATAGAGAGCGAGAGAGACAAGGAGTGGGAGGGTGACCGAGAGAGAGAGAGAGAAAGGCAGAAGAATAATAAAAATAAAAAAATATTTGCAGCACTGGGAACCCCGGCGCTGTCTCTATCATGCGGTTCGATGACACTGGATTCTCCGACGACTGTGACGAGTGTCTCGATGGGAGGGACGAGTCATCACCGTCGCGAAGACACAGCTATGTCCTCTCGGACGCTAACGTCTATAGACGTACATTTACCGGCTACACCCAGCCAGGCACATCCGGGACATCGGCAAATGCATCAGTTTGCTATGAGCCAACATCAGCCTCATCGGATATCGTCAGCAGGTCGTATCAGCCCCTCTAACAGCAGTCCACCCGAATTTCCACCACCTCGACCAATACCCCGACATCCTTGGCAGCGCTCGGCGAGCTGTCGTGAATTGTACGCGTCGAGTTTCGAGGATTCCGGGAGAGCTCGTACCCGTGACGTCAACGAGAACAAATCATCGAACGACGATGGCGAGGATACAACCGCCGTTACCGCGGTCGTTAACAATCGTAGGTTCGAGTTGCCGTCGCAGGGCGAGCTCGACAATCCGGTGACTCGTTACGACACGAGCAATCGTTCGTACAGCGCGGCGAGCTCGAAGTTACCCTCGTTGGATCACGATTCGGTGCCAGAGCGGGTTTACTCGAGTTCATACCCCGGCACTTCGTCGCTATCGACGGAATCGGGCCACGAGGAGTCCGGACAAGCGGGCGATTTGTCGCACGACGATCTCTCCCACGATTCTTACGAGCTTTTGGAGCGCGAGCACGAGTTTGAATATCCGGAGTCTTACTCGTCCCCGCGTGACGACGATAACGAGGCAATCTCGGATAACAGTGACGACGACGAGGGTATCGAGCACGAGATGTTTCAGATGGACTCCGAGACCGATTCCTTCGTCAAGCACAAATCCGTAAGATCCTCGGACAAGCAGATATTCAAATCGGTACTCGCTGACATTAAGAATACTACGAGCGCGGTCAGAGCTAAATCGATCGATCGGTACTCGGTTGGTGGTCTTGGCGTTAAGAGCAACGATACTAATTATATCGTAACCGAGTCCAGAATACAGCGCACCGGTACCCAAATCGAGCGTAAATTCGAAACTAGACACGCGAATTCCGTGGATCAGAATAGCGCCAAGCCGCCCTTGCCCCATCAGGATTCAGGTAGAAAAGATCCCGTCGTCATGCAGGTACAAAAGCAGAAATTGACGGTACTTAACGAGTTGAAGAATTTGAAACCAAAGCACAAAATGATATCGCACGTTGACTCGGAGGTTTTGCGTGACGAGGGTATAATGCGACCCAAGTCGCGTATCGACGACGATCTCAGTCCATCCGATCCGAATCGCACCATCTTCGAAGCACCTCCGGCAGCTCGGCCTCGAACCGTTCGAGCCAAGAGTATAGCGAGTCTCGAGGACGACACGGGTCCGTCTTTCGCTTCGTCTAGGGTTTACATCGAAACCGGAAGTCTCGGTAGATCGCAGCCTCACTCGGTCGATAAGAGACGACGCGACGACGATTTTCGTTTTGAGAAAACGACCAAATCCTCATTTGACAAAGATCCTCGTACGAGCGAACAGCAGCGGGAGGAGCGCAAGCGGATCGAGCGTGAAGCGCGTCGAATCGAGAAAGCGGATTCCCGCGAGAAACGCTCGATCGGTCGGGTCGATTCGCGCGAGCGTCGGAGCATGGAGCGCCTCGATTTCTACGATTCCCATCACGCGCCACGCGAACGCCGGGAAATTCGCCGAAGCGTCGAGCGCTTGGATTCGCGCGAGAGAACCGGATACGAGGCGAAGAACAACGGCGCGGATCGTCGTCAAAGCGAGGCGCGCGTTAAGAGCGTCGAGAATCTCGATCGCAGTCCAAAGGAGAAACACGCATCGCGTTATCACGAGGTACGGGAGCGTCGCGAGCGCAGTATCGAGAGACTGGACTCGCGAGAATCTCGCAAGAGTCCGGGACGTCATTTCGATTACGAGCAACGTCACACACTCGAGCGGTTCGATTCGGCTGGTGGTAAGAGTCCCCGCGATCGACCGAGCCCGCGTGGCAAAAGCGTCGAAAAACTCGCGGAAACGAGCTTCGACTTTGATCCGCGCACGATCGAGCGTTTGAGCTCGCTGGAACGTCGGGATTCCGCGGAGAAAATTCTCGAACGTCATCGCGGCGATAAACGCACCAGTGAGAGACGAGGCACGACCAAGTTTGACACGTCGCGCAAGAGCCTCGAGTCTTTGGGACGCGACGACAGAAACGATGATAATCTCGAGGCCAGAGAATCCCGCAGAGGGAAATCACATCGCATCGAGAGATCCATCACTACCGACGAGAAACCTCGCGAGCGCGACGACTGGCGAAGCCTCGAGAGAGCGAAAAAAGACGACGAGAGACGCGAACGCGAGAGACAATCGAAACTGTCATTGGAAATGAGAACGGATACGATAATCGGTGTACCCAATGAGATTGAAACGTTGCGTAAATCCGTTTTCACTGAATACGAACCAAAGATAATCGGCGGGATCGTAGTCGGGTTTGACGACAGTGCGCTATCGGCTCATATACCGGTCGAGCGCACCAAGAGCGATCCCAATCCTGGTAGACCGAGAATCGGATCGAACAGCAAACGCCATATGTTGATGCATCAGAAATCGATTGACCTAACACCTGCCGATTCGGGTGACGAAGATCCATTTTCCGATGGACCCAATAATCAACGACGCGGTAATCCCGAGATCCCGTATACACTTCACAAACGTCACGTCATGAACGGTACCGCGTCGGACGAGAAGTCCGAGTCCGACAGTGGAAAAACGAGCAGAACCGTCAAAACGAAAGATCTGCCAAAGGTGCCGTTGAAAGTGGTCGCTGACGTATCCTGTCTAGATCTCACTAAACTCACACCTGCGCCTGCAACGAAAATCTCACCCGAACGCCCCAAAAGTATACTCGTCAGTCCCGATAAGAACAAGAGAACGGTGAGGATGGTCACCAGTCCGAGCGTCACGTTGTCACCGACGGATTCTAAAACTCCAGTTTCTCTGTTCTCACCGGGGGAAGAGAGTCCTGTGAAAAAAATCAAGGATCGTTCACCCATGAAAACTATGTCGCTCGATCGTTACGGGACAACCGTTTGCCCGCCCGATAAAACCTGCACGAAATCGGCGAGCCTGGAAAAAAAATCTTCCAAATTATTGTCACCTAGCGAATCCAGCGTTACGATAATATCATTAATCGATGCTCAATCAACGCCAAAATTATTGTCGCCCGACGAGCCGAGCGTGACAATCGTTTCTCTCGTCGAAAAAACGAGATCACCAGACTCACGATCACCAGTGAAAAAGAAAACCGCGAATCTGTCCGACGTCGTTGGCGCTGAGATAAAGAAAGAGCTGGAACGCCGGGAAAGCGAGAGGCTCAAAGTGCCCGACGGAAGTCTCGAGAAACAGGACAGCATCGAAAAAATTCCCTTGCCCGAGATTCCTGTTCAAAGCGTGACGAGGGAAAAGCCACCGTTGCCGATCCGAGTCAGCTCGATGGAGAAACGTGCCAGCACGGAAAAGCCTGCTTTGCCGGCCAAGCCGGCATTGCTCTCCAAAGAGAACTTGTCGATCAAATTGGCAGAGCAAGCTGCCGTGAGAGAAGCCGAGGTGAAGAAATCCTTCGAGGCGCGTTCGGCCAGTCCAAAGCCGGCCGAAACCACGAGAATTTTCGACAAGCCGAAAATTCCAGAAAAACCGAGTATCCCCGAAAAAACAAAACGTATACTGGACCGCATAGAGTCAAGATTCTCCGAGATAAATAAAAATTCACCAACGAAAGTTTCGCGTCCGCGAATAATCGACACCGGTTACGACGATTTCGTCGATCCAGTTGCCGATTTGCCTTTGGACGAAGTCCCCGTTAAACCCGCGCTCGAGCTCGACAGCCTGAAAGTACCGGACTTCAATCCGTTCATGCTGAGGCCACACGCGGAGCCGATTCGCTCCAAGTCACTTTCCCTCGCCGAGGAGAAAGCACCGATCGACACGCTTCTCTCGCCGGAAGTGGAGAACAAGTTATTCATCCAGCACCCGGACGTATCACCGAAACGCGGCAAGAAGTCAAAATCCGATGGGCCGAAGAAGGACTTCAAGAAGCAATCCAAGTCGTTGGAGGGTGACAAGCCACCGTTGAAGAAGAGCGCCTCCAAGGAATCTCGTATATCTCCAGCGAGCTCGAAAATCGACAAGTCGAAGCTGAAACTCGGCGAAATGCCGCAGGAGATAATAATCATTGACTCGACGGACGTTGCACCGGAAGTCAGTATAATACAAAAGGGAAGATCCAAGTCAGTCACGAGATTGCCGGATCGTATGTTCTCGGGATCTAGGGAGGAGAAGGACGATGGGAAGCAGAAGCCGCGTGCAAAATCGGCTTCTGTCGATGACGACACGATCAAGGGTATTGCCGTCATTAAAGGCGAGAAACAACGACCCCGATCTCTCGGAATATCCAAGAGTCTAGGGAGCACGGAAAAAGAATCCGGGGACAAAGTATCACCGAAAAAGATGAAGATGAAAAGCGACGGGGCGAAGCCGGAAGTAGCGAAGAGTACGACGCCGAAAGCGTCGCCGTCGAGAGCGTCGAAGATCGCCTCGCCGGTTGTGCAAGAAGAGTGCTCCGTCGAGGCTGTCATTATCAAGAGATCAAGCGTATCCAGAGAATCGTCGATTCCGGTGATACCGGAAGTCGAGCAGACCGAAGTACTTCCGCTGAAGGACGAACGTGCCGCTCCTCCAAAGCCCGTGAAATCGCCCTCGAGCGTCCGTAAATCTGCTCAAAATGCAGCTATCTTCGAGCGTTCGCATCTCGGTTTATCCGAGGGTAGCGCGATCGTTCCGTTGCAACGTCAGGGGGCAACGCTGTCGCCCACAGCTCAGCGAAGAGCGAAGTCCCTCGACGCACCCATCATACCGCTTCACAAGCTTCCGGCAGCTGACGCTTTCTCCAGCAAGGATGACACGGTCGATACCTTGGATGAGTCTTTGGAAAACGAAAATGTCGAAAACGAGGTTCAACCTCCCGAATTTAAGCAGCAACATCAGCAACAATCGACTCAGATGGAAGCCTCGCCGAATCATAGATCCGACAGTACCGATCATACCACGGTACCGGAAATATTTACCGATTCTCTATCGATGACGGAGACATCGGCTCAGTATCTCGAATCACCACTCACCGAGTGCCAGGAGATCACCGCGTGTCCCGACCTCATACCTTACGAGCACGACGCCCAGATCCAACAATTATCGGCCGCACGCTCCGTCTGCCGAGAAAACAGCGTCGAGATTGGACCGAAGATCGAGGGCGCGACGAGATTCATAGATCAGAGTTCCGTGGAATCTGGTGCGGAAACGGACGCTATGCAAGACACAAGCGCCGACATAAAAACATCAACCGCCGGAAGTGACTTCTCGTCCAAGAGTCCGATCCCTGTAAAATCGAAAAAGATTGATTTCGCGAGCTCGAGGGTTGAGATGTCGAGTGACAGTTCGGACGGCGAGGCGAAGCGTGATTTCACCAGAGTAACCGTATCGACGACGTTACCAGCGATCGATGATGTTCGGGACGACGATCGGGACGAACTTCCGAACGTGACAGTTCGCACCGTCGAGAGTGTCGTTTGTCCCGTTGAACTCGTTTATCTTGATACCGACGATGCTCCTGACATGGTGAAATCGCCGATACAAATATCGATCGAGGAGTGCTCGGACGCTGAGGCGCCAGCGAGCGACGAGATTTGCGACGACATACTCGATCAAGCGATATTTCAGGCGAAACAAACGGAAAAACCGCGATTGGACTCGGGCGATACGTCAGAGGACACTCTCGACGCTCTCGACGCCCAAACGATACACACGCAAACGATCGACAGCGATTTGTCATCGCCGGATTACGGGCCTGACAAAATGGACGAGAAAACTCTCGTAGAGGTAGAATTAACGCCGGAGTATCTCGAGATGAGAAGAGACGACGAGGAGGCAGCCGAGGAATTGCCCGAGGACGACGAACCCTCGAAGGATCGGTCAAAATTCGCTTCCGAGCAAAGCGCCAAGCTCCGTCTCGAGGATGAGACCGCGATCGCACCGGCGACGCCGAATCAACTGGACGTCGAGAAGAAGCATCGTTTGAACACCGAACGTTCGCGCAGCGAGGAAACCAACACGTGGACACCCGATCGGGAGGATCCGGACTCGAGCTCTTGCTCGATCGCTCGGCCGCTCGGCATTGGCCAAATTCAGCCGATATTCGATCGTCGCGAAATCGCGATGATAAAGGAATCAAGACGGGAGGCCTCGCTCGAGGAGGAGAGCAATGGTTCCCAGGCGATGAGACCCGTCGAGATGGGATCAACTTGGAAGCCTTTTCCACTCGAGAGCTCCGGCAGTTCGAGCTTGGACGATGGCTGGCTACCCCAGGATGATTCCAATCAACATCAGTCTCATTCCGAGGATAGCAACAACGGCCAGAACGAGGATAGCTTCAACGAGGATTTGGATTTCCCCACGGGACTCGTGTATCCGATAAATCCGGATATGATCGCGAATTACGGGGCTTTCGCGTTGTCGCGCACACTCTCCCGTATATCCGAGCGTTCCACGACTTCGGAGCAGGACAAGAGCGATCTCGAGGATTCGTTTAAGCCAAGCTCGCGATCACCGAGCCTCGACGACGAATCTCTGATATCGAGCGATCATCAGCCCTCCCTCTCCTCCGACCCACCCTCCGGGACCGCTCTCCCATCGGTATCGGACGATCGGAGAACGTCCTCGGAGCTTCCCGACATACCTATCGACGTACCGGGCCATCAGGACGATGAGAACAAATCGCCAAGATCGAGAAAGTCACGGTTGCAGCCTCAAGCCTCCGAAGATTGGCCGTCACCGCCGAGTTCGCCGATTTTCGACAAGCCGGTCAGCCACGTAGAAACTTATTACATGGAGATAAAACCCGAGGAGCCTATTCGTGTCACCATCACGGACAGCACTCCCGACGACGCGGTACGAGCCGAGGAAAGCGCTGGTGACGACAACGATGATTCCAGCGACGAGAATCGTACGCTTCACGATGATTTGCACTCAACCCTGATGGAGGACGGTCAGAGTTCAGCTTCCGCGACCACTATCGATGGTACAGTTAAAATAGCTGTAAAACCGAAATCAAATTCGTACATAACCGGATCGTCGCACAGCGAGGACACTTCGATGGGTCTATCTATGTCCGAATGGTCAAGTTCGAACAACACGGTGCGTCAGTTTTGTCAGTATTCCGGTACGAAATCGGACGACAATTCGCTCGCCGAATTGGGCGCTTCGATCTCGGATTGGTGCGGCAGTACGACCGTCATACCCCAGCAGTATTACTCCGCTGTGGCCGCGGAAAAGAGTCAGAGCGATACGACAACATCGGACAAGAGTATTACGAGTATGAGGCCTAACTCGAAGTGTCAAAGGGTCGAGAGTCCTAACGGAGACGGAGCTGACGATCAAATCGATACCATTAAAGCTAGAATATACGATCCCGCGGAGGACGAGGAGATCGTCGATGATGGAAACGAAGAAAGCTCCCGTTACTCCCGTCGACATCCCGAGCAATCTACGATCGACGATCGTAATCGCGCCTCCGACGAATTCGACGAGGCGAGAAAATTCGTCGAGAGTCAATTCGACGCCCATCATCATCATCGGAGGCGATACGAGGACGTTCCCACTGATCAGTCTATCAATTATACCGATATATCACCACCTCGTATTACGTTTCAGAACGAATACGACGAGACCGTGGATGAGGAGGACATGGACGAGTACGCGGGTCCGTTGCCTAGTATACCGGGTCCTATACCGGAAGAGGACGAGGACGATCAGTTGTACGATAACGTGCCGGCCATGAGATACACCAGTGTCGATCAGGTTCGCATGAAAGTCAGTCCCGGTGATAGCTCCGAGGACATGCACGAGAGATACGCCGATCTCGCTTCCCGATCGCGTCCTCCCGACGAGGAATGGTCTTTCATCGATGAACAGCGTCGAGTATCCTCGGCCGAGCAAAGATTCATGAAGCACGATCGAGGCTGCAGCGAATCCGGCCAGGAGGAACGCTACGTTACGAGATCGACCGAGAGACCGGTCGTTGTAACGAGCAGGGCCAAATCAACGCCTTATTACTCGACCACTAGCCTCAGCGGTGAATCCACCACTTCCAGTCCACCTATGCAAGTGCGCGCACAGATAAGAACCAAAACTTTGCCGTACTCGTCCTGCCGAAGTCCACAGAGCGAAGGTGATACCTCCTCCAGTATGGACAGTCCGGGACATACCCCTGATCGCGGACAACGCGCTTATCGGCGAAAGAGACAACAGAACGCCAAGAGACGACATCGCGTCGCGGTCGATCTTGAAGTTCGCGATGGACACGTTGTATCCAGCACGGATTCTAGTTTCGACGTTATCAGCCTGCCACCCCCGTTGCTCGCTGAGCCGAGTATCGATATCGCTGACGAAGACGAATCCCACCATCCGACCGAAAGACATTAGTCAGCTAAATACGGATGTTACGAAACGTTTCGATTCGCCAACGCAACGACGTCAATTGGTGCAGGACCCTCGTCTCAATCGCTCGCACGATTGATCGTTGCGGTTAACATTGATCGGTAATGTTCACCACAACGATCAACGGTGAGACGATAAGGGGGTATTCCGGAACGGTGATCCCGTGCGCAACGTAGAATAATGGAATGGCTCAGGGGCGTTACGCCAGACTGATTAACCAAATAATCGTGGCGAGAAGAGTGCCAGTTAACGACGAGACGAGAGACACACGAACAACGACGAATGTCAATAGAGAAAAGCAATCGTCGATCGAGCGAGCTTATGGATTAAGCCTGTCGTTCGAACGTAGAACTTTTAATAATCTAGTCAGGGATTGTCCGAGTTTAATTGATCAATATTTATACCTGTGTATAATGTCCTGATCGATCCGTCAATACTATCCAAAACACGCACGAATATATCGTCGAATGCTCATGGCGCACAGCCTCCGATTATTCGTACTTACGATTCAAGTACGATACCGAGTTCCCAAGCCATTTTTCTCTTCTCCCTTATTTTCTCATAATTTCTCCTGCGAATTAAGGAAAAATTATTTTCCTCTTCGTTAAAGCGAAACGGAAGATTGATCTCCGCTATCAAAATGGCGAAATACTTTTTTAATCGTTTACAAATATATCGAAATCGCGGCGCTCTTTCTTTCTTCAAATATCTCATTGATTTTGAGAAAGCTAAAAAAAAAATTGCTCTCAATTTTATTTTTTTGTCTTCATCGAATTCTTTGTTGCTCCAAATGTTGGAACGGTATCTAGTATCGCGAATTCTGTATTTTTTCAAATACGTCCATTCGAATTTCGTTCTACGTTGGAACGGAGACATCGGATATTTCTTTGTCAAATCAATACGATTTCGAAACCTTCAGTATTATTCGTTATTGAACGACATACGGGTGCACTCGTTTATTTATCTCTACACACAAATCATTTCTAGAGTACATCATTTTATACGCACATCGATACGGGAGGTGCTTCGATCGTGATGCGCAATTAAGAACGGAACGGAGGGCCGAGGCAATCTAGACGAAATAAGAGGGTATCGTGAATAGATATTGCGGGAGCGAAAAAACAAAATTTAAAAGAAATTCATATAATCGCTGTTCATCAAAACGATCGACGTTTAATGAATTATAACAATTCTAAGGGGTGTCGTGTAATTCTAACGTCAAGGGTTTGTTACGAGTTCAAGGAGTCTGATTTACCAACATATTATTCCTATACATATATATATGAATTAAAATTCGATATATATATATATATATATATATATATATATAAATAGGCTATTACTATTATATATATATATATAAATATATATACACACACACACACCCACGTATAAGTACATTAAACGCAAAGACATCTTGTCAGAGATATCGTAGGGTTAAATTAATATGTACGAATTTTTACGTTTATCTCGGTAGTTGAAGAAGTTGACGAAGTGACCAGCGTCGCGGGCTTCGCGTTTGATTAATCATACCTATAACTTGTAACACCGGGTTGAAAGAAATGGCAAAAGATATATTGCTCTAGGCTTTAAATATCATATAGGTCCCGAATTTAAAGGAGTAACTAACGATTAAGTCTAAATAGAAATCGGTTAACGATTGATCGAAAAGAAAAAAGAGAATTGATGGATGGGAAATGAAAAAAAATAATAATAATAATAAGAATAAAAACGTGTAATAATACGCAAAACGTAGGCATTATTGAGAGCGATCTGATCGTGTTTGTTGATTTAACGAGGATGACAATCATCTGCGAAAGGAGGAAAAGAAAAAAAATGGAACAAAACACTGTTGTTTCGGTTTGATTTTCCTACGCCCGATCGATCGGTCGATTGATCACTAGGTCGATTATGATTTTCGACAGTTCAGTTCGGATCGAAGCTTCAAAGAATTGAATTGACAAGGAGGGGACAACGTTGCTCAATGTAGATTATTAAAAAAAAAAAAAAAAAAAAAAACAGAACAAACGAACGAAAAGAATGGTCAAACCACATTTCTTTCCTCGATGATTACGTGGAATTGCAATAGAGTAGGTAATCGAAGAAAAAAAAAAATTGGTTTGAGTGTTCCATGAACGGTCGAGAATTTTTTATCGTAGAATTTGTATCGTTGGTTTTATCCGTGATTCTTTCGATTTATCGGCAACGCGAGAACGTGAAACGAGAACGAGGATTTTTTTATCAGTGTCGATTCAATGATTTTGGAAAATTTCCACGTGACGTCATTCTCTTTCTTAAACTCGTCACGAAACAAATTTTTGTCAACGTGTTCTATTTTTTTTTAACGCGATTATACTTTCTTTTGCAAAGCGATTTTGAGGAGCTCATGCATCGCGATAATCACGAGGCGCGAATGAAAAATTTTCGGTGCCTAATTAATCCCGACCAACCCTCTTTCTTCCGATTGCTCGCGAATAAAAATATTCTTTTTCAACGATTTTTAAATTCACGTATATTTGATCATCAATTTTTTTCAAATTTTCGTTTCCCGAGTTTGTCGGAAATTTGAGAAACTGCGAATCCTTTATTTACTCAAGCTAACCTCATATTTTGAGGTCAATTGTTTTTTACGGTTTGTTATTTAGCAATATAATATGTTATTGAGATGTGCACAAAATAGGCCCTTTCTTGCTAGCCATCACACTCACACGACATCTGAAGAAAAAATCAATTCTGCTAACGTCTTCCCGTTTGAAAACATAGAAAAAAGATGGCAAAAAAACAGTTTGATAAGTAGCTCATTCGCTTTGCGGAGAAAAATGCAAAATAATCAAGGATGGGGATGGGAACGTTAAATCATTCAATTTGGAAATTTGATCTTTTTTAGCCTCGATTTTCTTTTCTCTTACTTTTTCTCAAATTTGGTTCTGAATTTCGCAAACGTTGTTTTTTTTCCACGAAATATGAAAAACGAAACTTTGAAAATTAATTTTTATGTGAACAGGCATCATTCGAATATTTGAAAGTAATTACCCGATAGCAAGTTTGAACTTGTCCACTTGAGGGCAAGCATTCAGAATCGTACTATCGACGAGTTTGGCGTTACTGCCCGTGAGTTATTTTCAGGAGAGTGTCCACTGGCGAGTACTGATCTCGAGAGCGACTCTCGAAAGTTTTACTCTCTCGTGGTTAGGCACCTTTGGTCACTCTACTCGAACTAACCAAAGACTAATAAACCACCGCGCAATAAAACAAATAAAAATACATCTCGTCTCGGAATTTCGATTATGTTTTTTTCATCGTCATATCGAAATATCGGAACGCATACCATCTTCACATTTCTCAAGTTCCCGTTAGAACAAAAACACAATCTATATACGATACGAGATATTTATTAATTTTTTTTATACGGGAGAATGAAGAGTACGATATTTTTATAATTTTTTTGGTTTTTTTACAATATAATTCTGGCCGTATCGAAAATAGTTTGTAATTCTTTCGATGAAAAGTAATAACGTCGAGCAGTAATAACAATAACGTATGGGAAGGGTTGTTAAAACGTTAAAAACTGTAGGTGAGAAATACGGCCACGATCTGTAAATTGTCGATTCAACCAAAAATGTCTCACGACCACATGAAATGTTGAAAAAAAATGACGAGCCGTTCGGTGATCGTTTCGGACTCTGAAAACGACGATGGTTAGTGACTAGTTGAATGATTTTCCGTTGAACATTTATTCTTTATCAGCTTTCGTCACCAATACATTCCGTAGAAACATTCGGATGTTATTAAAAGCGGAGCTTTGTAAATTGTTTACGTTGCGGTTGCAACGTAGTTGACGATATTATTGATCAATTTTATTTATTAAGTACAATAGATAATTGCGCAATAATTGATGTGATAACTTGTCACATCGTTACAATGGACTGTTGAAAAACAGCCTGTATTTTGGAACGGTTCGATTACTACGGTAATTGGTTATCGGTATTAACTATTACGATAATTATTTATCTATGTAATTATCATGATAATTAATCATCGATAGTAATTATTACGGCAATTATTAATTGATCATAATGATTACGATAATCATTTACACGATAATTATTTACGGATAATAATTATAACGATAATTAGTTATCGCTCGTAGAATCCTCGTCAAACGCACATTTAAAAATCCACCTGTGCTGAGTATCGATTGGAAAAAAAAATATAAATAAACTACGAAAGGTTACCTCGCTCGAAAATACCGAGAATCGAAGGATTTTTCTTCCAGATAGTTGTAATCAGGTGTACGAAAGATTTTTACTTCTTCGACCAAGAAATTTCCTCGATGAAAAAAAAAAATCGTAGGATCTTTCGTTTTGTTTATTCTTTCGTTACGTTCTTCCTAGGAATAGCCAGAAGTTATCCGATAGGGCTTGAATGCGAAACTGATAATTCAAGGAGCGATTGAATGACGATCTAGTTGTTGAATTGTTGCTGCGATATAACGCTAAATCTGTTTTAGGATCGAAACGATCGACCCTCGTGCTAGATAATATGTCATTTATCGTTTAGGCATGCTGTTGAGTTCCTTCGCCCTCACCCCCCCCTCGGAATATCCCAGCCATTTCCACAGTTGAATTTAGTTATTGGAGAACCCTGTCACGCATAATTATACGTAAGACATTGTGATCGCGACGAGCTCGTGACAAATACGTTTTCAACGCTCGACAAAAAATTCATTTATTCGGTTGACGCGATTTTTTTTGTCTCTCTTGCAAAAAGGTCGTCATTCGATTTTGCGACGAAAAATAGGAGTCTCAATTTACCAATCAAGTTATGAAAAATTCTTTTCGAATTTACATCACTTCTCGAAATTAAAAAAAAAAAATAATCGAAACGAAACAAACGACTGCAGGATTTTCGAAAGAATCATCGTCGCATTGAATCTCTTATTTTTCTTTTCCTCGCAAAATCGATGTATCAAATAAATCGATTTTTCCTCGTGCGTATAGTTTCGTTTTATTTTTGCATCCGTGCATCGTCTGCAGACCCATTGTCATCGCACAATCATTATGCACTTTGATTTCAAGTTTTCAACAACGTTTCAGGATTTCCCTTTTACCACGACTCAGAGGGAGGGGGGGCGGGGTGCGTCCTTTACACGGATTAGGGCAGTGTAATTTGTTTTTTTGTTTCTCCAAACGTTACATTTTGCAATTAATTGAATTAATTCGCAAAACTTGATCGACTTTGTGAAAAAAGCGAGCGACCGAGTCGTTGGTGAAGGAAATTTCCTGAACATTTGTTCCATTGTCGCTGAACATTTCATTCGTCTTCCCCTCCCATCCACTCGCGCATTCATATAGCTATCGAGGCATTCGAAATATCAAATCCTCTTCGATCGAAATAATATCGAGGCTCGCGATTAGATCGCCATTTTTTTTTTCTTTGCGTACACACAGCCAAGTACGTGCGCGCGAATTTAGGCGACTTTATACGAATTCTCCGTTGTTTGGGCTTTTACGAATTTGCAAACGACTGAATACTGTACGCGATATGATATCTTTAATATAAAGGAAAAACCCAAGTCCTCGCCCTTTCACACACGTACTATAATAAATTCGAAAAGAATTATATATATATATATATATATATATATATATATATACATTATATATATATATAATGTATACATCAGGTAAAATATAAAATGGAGATTCGTAATATTTGCAATTAGGGAACAAGGTATTAGTAGACTTATGCTGATTCAAATTCCTTCGGGATGAAGGTCAGAAGCTGACCTTCATATACATATATATATATATGATTTCTTAATTTAATATTGTTGCCATAAAACTACGTAATAAGCACAACTAACGTGGCCGGAATTCAACGAAGGAAAATCTCGCACAAGTCTCAAACGCGTCGTTCGCCATTCGCCAATGACAATGCATTTTTTTGATTGATCAATTCAGTAAAAAGTAAAAAGAAACGTAACAAGCATGGGCACTCCCCTTGTGCGAGGAACAAAAAGTTTGTCAGCCGGCAAGTGTCACTTCTCCCTGTACCCATTTATTTATTTTCTTCCCTGTTATCTTTGAGGACGATGTCGATGAGGAAATCCGAAAATTGTGGCAATTTCACGAATACGAAGTAACAATTTTGACAGGTGGTGATTACAACCGTTGGGGCTACTCGAACGGGTTTGTGAACTCGCCAGCTTGGCACGTGCCGTTTCGGGTCAACCAGGTGCGTAACGTAATGGTTCACGCTACGCCGCGCACACTGACCAATCGATTCTTACCAGCCTATCCAGAATGATGCGTTCATCTAGAAGTGCGGTAAATCGTTACGAAAGGAGAAAGTAAAAAGAGTTTGACAATGAGAAATTTCGAGAAAAAAAAAAAATAAACAATTCAAATTCGCTATGAAATTTGATAAGAGCCGAGTACCACGTACCACGATGAGGAGAAGTGAAAAAGATCGTAGGACTATTGATCACCGCGGAAATAAATCTCCGTATCTTCTCGAGTATAAATTTTGTGTTTGGTCCGTATCGATCGGTTTTTTTTTGTTCTGCATTAGATGTATATTCTTCTTAGATTCACACGAACGTTCATTCGAGAAACGAAATCTCATAACTTAGTTGCCAATGCCTATAAATATTCACTGATCTATTTTCATTTATTTTTGTTTTCCTTTTTTTTTTTGACATTCATCACACTATTTTCCATCACTCTTTAGTTTTAGCTCACTTGAGCTGAGCGAAAGGAAATTACGATAGGGACGTTAACTCGACTCCTTTTTTTGGTTGAATTTCCATCAAAATTTGTGACAATCGTTGATGTTTTTTTTCCGGCATTGTTAGAGAATCTTCTCAATCGATTCCTTTCGCCAAGCTCGATCCACTTTTTCAATATCTTCTATATGATCATCCCAATTATCACAATGATCTCGATTATTTTCTTTGTCTGTTCTACCCCTATATGCATTTCGTCGTTAGCGGACGATCGGTCGCACGTCAGTATCGGATTAAGCCAGAGCGGAGCTCGTAGCAAATTTTCGTACAATATTGTTGGTTTTATTTTGGATTTGAAATGGAATAACAGTTTTACGAAGAAATGAATTCCCATTTAGTATGGGAAAATATAGAGATAACGATAAGTGAAATCAATATTGATTCGAATTAATCAGACTTAATGTTGATTGACGCGTGGTTATATGATCCTGTGTCTTTGTTCGTCGTTCATAAGCTCTAATTCTAAAAATGAACGTTCTACCCTGCAGTTGGTAATCATTAAAAATAAACGCGTTAAAACATTTATACGTTTGGGATATACCATTGCGATGAGTTTTCCACAATGAGTTTGGGAAACTACAGTTGCAGCCTCGTATTCTTTGTTTCAAATATGATCACTGATATCGTTAAGCACTGACGATATTTGGAGTTATTTTCAACATTTATTCTTCCGCAAGAGATTTCAACTGTCGAAGTTTTTCAAATGCACCGGTCACTTAAAGTATTTTAAAACCGTTTTTGTGTTCTGTTCGGGCACGTTGCAGCGTTTGCTACTCCTGATGTATGGCTTATCCGGTACTGCGTCAGGTGTCTCGCCAGACGAGACTGATAATTTCATTTTGCGATCGAATTATCGTCCCTTCGTTTTAGATTATTCGCGAAGTTCGTATCGTTAGAAACGCACTTAATTTTTAACTCCCGTTTGCTCAAATCACCTTTCGACTGATCGAGTCTTCGAAAATTATCGGAAGTCTTTTGTAGCTCTCCTTTGGAGATTTGCCAACTGCTTGTACACAAAAATTTTTTGATCAAGCCACTGAAGAGTTTAGAAAAAAAAAAAACGAAGACGATAATCATTGACGCAATTCTACGATGCAAACTTCGAAACCCATTTTACATTATTGAAGAGATAAATAATGAGAGAGAGAGAGAATAAATAATATATGATACAATTGTATCGCGTTTTTTTATACTACCAAAATTTTATAAAAAAGACAAACGTAGATTTTTTATCAAAAGAGTCGAAATTTCGGAGAATCGTGTAATACCGGTGAGAAAAACGAATATACGAATGTTGAAGATAATATTGATTTTTGTTTTATTTATTGAATTACGAATCGTGTTATTGCAAAATTCAGAATACGAATGCATAAACGTTGAAAATAATGTTGATTTTTATTTTATTTATTGGAGTACGAATCTCGTAGTTTCCGTGAGTGATCATCGCCACCCAAAAGTTCAATCGAATTTCATTGAATAGTATTTGAGTAGATTTTTTTTATTTTCTCATAGTGTTTGCTCGAACGATTCATTGAAATCAACGAACAACGGTTCGTGTGTGGGACTCTTTTTAGTCCGGAAATGTCTTCGGACACGTTTGACTCAATGTTCAAAGCATCACGTTTGTTATTCAATGTTCAAAGCATCAATTCCAATTACGTCTTGATGTTTATCACTCGACACTGTTCGTGCGATCTTCGTACCAGACACGTTCCAAGCCCGCTCTATGCGATTCTGACCCGCGAAACTCTTGACGCTCGATTTTTCCCAATTTCTTAATCTCGATCACATATTTTTCACAATACCCGAAACACTGCTCGAATACAAATTATTCCTAAAATAATCGTTGAAATAACTTCAACATCAAAATTATTTAATTCGCAACGAATTTTTCAAAGATCGTTGAGACGTTCCCACGAAAGGTCGTTCCATAAAAATAATCGTAATAATAATACGGGCGTTAAAAAGAAATTATTTCGCTTTATTTTCATGTGCCTCTTAAAAAATACGAAATTTCAAATAAATAAAATAGATAAGAAAAACTCGACTGTACCTGATAAGAAATAGAACTTATTCTTACTTTCCTCAAGAAATCTCAAAAATGTAAAGAAGTCTAACTGCACCCCGTGAAAAAAACAATAAGGAATTATCTTTATAAATTTTTGTTTACTTTTCAATTTTTCTTGTTACTTTTTTTTACATATATTTTATATGTATTTATCCATCTGTATATTTTATTTACGTTTTCGATATCGCGTGAATTTTTACGGGTAATTGCGAAGTCGAAATGATACAAAGTTTTTATTTTCAATACTGCTGTTATAACGATTATTCTCCTTAGAAGTTTCACTACACTCCGTGCGAAAGAAAAATAATGTATCCTTCCACGTTTTATTTACGTTTTCGACGTCGGTGATATTTTCAAGGTTAATACCAAGTTCGAGGAAGAAGACTGGCTTTTGAGTGCCACCATTGTCATCTCAGTTTTCTTTTCATTGACGGACCATTGTGGGAATGGGAAATGATTAAAAAATTCGAATAATCAGTTGCGAATGATATAAAATTGAAACATTACACAATAGAACGCCAATTTCGTGTACGAAGGATCACGCGCGTTGTGAGTCAGTGATAACGAGATTTTTCGGGAATTTGTTTATTT
The DNA here is from genome assembly GCA_030523105.1 of Ophioninae sp. A BG-2022a. NCBI lineage: Eukaryota > Metazoa > Arthropoda > Insecta > Hymenoptera > Ichneumonidae > Ophioninae sp. A BG-2022a. Next base: position 7,156 of record JAPYZI010000376.1, on the reverse strand, counting down.
GTTTTTACCTGTGGACGAGACAGTCTCGCGTCTATTAATTTTGAAATTGAGGTTAATGTTCGAGAGGCTGAGGTTTACGATCAGTTTTAACATGGAGTAGGCGCGGGACAATACGATACGCAATCATCTATCTGGTATATATATTTATATATGTATATCTCTCTCATACCTGTCTCCTGTGTTGTGTGGTACTCTGAGCTTTCCCGCATCCGTAAATAATGGATATATAATTGATTTGATTTCGATTAATCTGTCTGTTTATAATTATCACTTTTGTGAACCATTGCGTAGCGAAACCCCCCGAGTATACATATATAATATATTATTATATATTATTATTTAATATATATATAAAAAGACGCATATATATATATATTATAATATATAATAAATATTTATATATCAGTATACATATATAATTATCAATCACCACTGCCATTTTTTCACTATTTATAACCGTGCTCGACTAGTACGCACACGCGGGACTGTAATCTCAAACCATACCTGTTACAATCACACGAACGATAAATAACGATATTAAAAATGACCTGATAACGATGATTCGTCGGGACAAACGACCGTTAAAAAAAAAATCTTCCAAATCTATGTTATCGCATCTTTTTTTTTCTACCACTAGCGGTTTTTCTTTCTACTGAAATGACTTTAGTCGCGGGAAATAAATACGAGTGAGAATTAGTATTGACCTTCGGTATGGTTTCTAAGCCACAGACGATCGATTCACGATTTTGTTTTTTTTTTTTGACCGCGTACCAGTAGATCCTTAGCGATTTTCACAAGGTCTTTTCACGAGTCACAAGGTCGATCGTTTGTATATTTCGCAAATTATCTATATATTTATATATATTCACTGCATGATAGCAGAAACGGTCCAAATGTAAAGTCATAATTCACAGAATTTTTGGCCTTCTCCTTAATATTCATTTTGTTATTAAAATGATAATTTATTTTATTGTTTTATTATTGTATTATTATTTTTTATATTATATTTTATATAAAAATATTAATTCTATTTATAATAGAATGAAAATTATGTTCTTTCTATATTTTATTTTTTATATTTATATTTTATTATTTAAAAAATCGAAAGTTTTTCCATGATATTCGAATAACAATGAGAATCGTCATTCGAGTACGGATTCGTAGTGATGAGCACGAAAATCCAAATTTGCCGATCACCGGACCTGAGATTTTGTCTCATAAGCACGAACGCGGATAAACATATGGAATCGATGGTCGATGGAACAAAAAATATATTTCTCGCCGAATGAATGACAAAATGAATAGTATTTTTATGTTTGGACCGGAGTAATCACCACCCGTCGATCGTTGCAATCGTATATCTAGCTCCACGAATGTCAAAGGACTATTTTATTGTTTGTCGTCATATTTCATTTGTCGTTGCCTCATCCAAGCGACCCACCCCCCTTCCCTCAACCTTCCTTAATTAATCTCAACACTTAGAACGGACACCCACGCACTCGAAAAACGCCCGAAATTCTGTCTCTTGAATAAAATTTGCATGAACTTTATTAGACAATATAGAACCGATCGCAGTAAAACAACGTGAAAGTTAAGGTCATAAATGTCAAACGATACATGTGTATTTACGTATTGGCGAGATTTCACTTCGATCGAATTCGAATTTTCGAGGCGACAAAATCGAGGCGAGAAATAATTGAAAGAAAAAAAAGTGGAGCAAACGAAGCGAGGTTTGTCGAATTGTTTTTTTTTTTTAATTTTTGCAGGGCCACACGTTGATACGATCAAGGTGATATTTCGGATAGATCGTAGTTTTATTTTTAACGTTATTCTCGATTCGTAAAAGTGTGCCAAACATGGCAATCCTCCACCGCAAAAACGCGTTTATTCCGACATTGTAAAATCACCGGAAGCGTGACATCTTTATCCAAAAAATTCTCGAAAGACAAAAGTGGGGATAAAAAATGATCGTTTTTTGGTTTTGTCGTCGGATCGATTTTTCTTTCATCGATAAATTTTAAATTCTTTTAAAAACTCGTCGCGTCGTATTTAATACGCGAACCTACGAAGGAATTAAAAATTATGTACATGATTACAGCAATTTCGATGATACACGAGTGACTCAGTGCTAAGAGTTATCGATCTATCCGACGACGATAATTCCAAACTTAAACTTGGACGAATGGTCTCCCCGGAATAATAAAACGAGAGAACGTTAGGATCTGGATCGTAAAAAAAAAACCATTACGGAACCTCCCTTTTTAACGCTAGGAAAGAAAATCGTTTCGTTCATTCCTAATAATTCTCGTGCCACTTTTTCAACGATCAAATAACGTGCTTGTTAAAATTCATACGTTATACGAAAGGCTTCCCCCTTACACCCTGCCCGCCCCCTTTCTCTTGTGATCGCGTATACATCCGTTGTATGTCCGCACACGAGGCAAAACAGAAACAGAGACGAGAATGATGTTCGAAGAAGAAAAAAAAACGACAAAAAAAAATACAACTGTAGGGAATCTATTGTACATTGATTATTGATACATCAATTATGATATTAATAAATTATATACAAAGTCATTTGCAGGAGTCAGTAATTTCTTTTGGGTTCTTAAAAAACAAATAACGTCGCTTTAATTTATTTTCCTTCATTTATTTTTCTTTCTTTTTTTTTCAAATATGTATACTTTCTGTATAAAACCTTTTTAGTATTGTTTTTTTTCTTTTCGTCCCAGCTTTCGTTCTCTCTCTGTATATTCGTATCTTTTATCGCACTCCTGGAATTGTTGGTCGGCTGGATGACAATGCCAAGTGTGAGTAACCCCCATCGAAACGAAAAAAATGTTTTCTCTTGTCTTTGAATAATGTTGTCTCGATGTTTTATTAGGAGAGGGGCTTTTTATAATTCGTTTGTAGCACCTAGTCAACGACTGTAGACTTTCTTGCAGTTTGATATTTACCCAAAAAAAAGCAATAATAAAAAACTTCGTCGTTGACTCCAGTAGTTACTCGTAAATACGATTAAATCTGAGTTTAGCGTTGAATGCAACATTCGTAATAAACTGCAAGGGGGTACATCGTTGTCTGTTTCGTAAGAAAATAATCGCTATTACGTTCGTATTGCTACCATCGATTATTTTCTATAGTTTCCTGGGTAGCGTAGCATGGCACCCAAAATTCACCACCCCCGAAGAATAACTATGGAGTTACTAGGAAATAAGGAACTAGATAGGTATTGGGGGAGCTCGAGGCAAGACGTTAATGCGAAAAATATGTTGAGATAAAACAATATATACGATTCAGTCCGAAATTTACTTTCTGAACATTTATCGACCTTCCAATCTTTTAAAAAATCTCTCGGTTGTTAAACTAAATATATAGTTTTTTTTATCGAACCCGATCAGCGTTCTATCTTAACCAATCATTTTTCCCATTTTAGCCTATATGTGGGGCAAGATGGAACAGCGTTGGACGACACGATGGTACTAAAAATATTAGGACGTTTTACTTATAAAAGAAAAAGAGCCTTCTCCATACTGTCTTAATCCGATTCTCCTTTGTCGGTCGTTTTAAATATTTTCACATTATGACATATCATGACACAATGCCATAATATCGGCAACGTGGGACGAAGCGATGACTCATTCATATTTCTCCGATGAATCGTATTTACCTTGCTCCATTGAATAGCTAACGATTTAAAAACAAACCGCGCGTTGACCTCGAACGTTTCTGACCGATGGTTTTCGCTATAGTAATAGTGGATACTTTTATTATTGTCACACTCCCGTCTCTCATCGATATCAACAGCTCGAACGAGCTAAAAGAATAGTAAACATTACAAAAGGTCTGATGTTTCGTTACAGAAATCGATACAGCTTTGTTATCATAGACGCCTACTTCCGCAACTCCAATTAGACTTTTGTTCCATCTTACCCCGTGTCTTGCCCCGCCTTCCCCGATATATAAATGAGGGGAGACTAAAGAGTGTGCAGGCTGAGTTTTCAATACGCGAATAGGACAGCTCGTGGTACCTCGACCAAGAGCTTTTCAGACTCCCCTTACATGTATATATTTTATATGAATAATATACATTATCTAAATTAATGTTGTTATTTATAAAAAAGTCATAAATTAGGTTTACGTGAGTGCGAGTGGGAATAATGAATAATTACAGAACCAAACTGATAATCACTAAGTAGTTACTTTTTGGGGATGATCAATTAGGGGATCGGGTTACTTTATTATCTCTACGGTGCGATGCAATTTTATGTGAACTCGTAATTGTGCACACAATTTACATAGTGACGTTCACGTACGTAAGTGTCGTTTTGTCGCTTTAAACCGAACGGTATCATGCATGACTGCATGACGTTGAGAAACACCTGTACGGTTCATACGATCGTAACAGGATGTATTATCTTACACATAGAATCCGTGACTTCCACACGTTGCCTTTTCCTCTGTCCCCATTACCCAAAATAAAAAATAAAAATGTTGTATCTCGGCAATTTCGCGAACCCCAACGATCGAATGAAATAGTATATTTTAGTCGTTCAACTTATCGTTGGAAACATCGAAGCATGCATGACGTTGCAACACTTCGAAATTTCGTACAACGTTTATTTTTATCGTCACATTTATTTTTAATTTGAAGTGAACTATCTTTATTCGTCGTTCTGCCGGATTTCCACATTTTTTTTCAGTGAGGTGTGCGAGATCAAACGAAAAATATTTACGAGACGTAAATATGTATTTATCGGCAGTCGATAATCGATTATTGCGTTTACAGATGACGACGTTACGAAGCAGGAGGATCCTGACAAGCGTGAAAACAATAATTCCGTTTTTGGGGATACGAGAATTACCGAAAAGCAGCAGAACAACGGTGTGCCAGAAATAAACGTTAACGTGAATGTTATCAATACACCGGAACTGAGCCCAGTGAAAAACGTTCGTAACGGGGACATCGACGATTCGGAAACTCGCAAGACTAAAGTAAAATCTAAACTAACGATAGCCAAGTGATCGCTACACGTACACTGTGTTATGTTGAAGCTACAATGTTCGTTCTATTTATTTTATCTTCAGCGATGGCCCACCGACAAGGCTTATTACATTGCCAAAGAGCTTCTCATGACGGAGAGAACGTACAAAAAGGATTTGGACGTCGTAAATGTCGTAAGTGTTCTAATACGATTCCTTTTGAAATCTTTTTTGCATTAAAGTTTATCGAGCACGCATATGCGCGGCTGCAGACAGGATTAGCCATATAGCAGGAATAGCAAACGAGTTCCGCGTCTTTGGAGAACGCAAACCTAGGCAGAATATAAATCAGACTTTAAAATCTTAGGTTGGCGGATGAGTTCGCAGCGTTACTATATTTTCTTTCGTTGTACAACGATTTTTTTGCGGTTTGACGAAGTGTACAACATTCATTCGATAAATCTCTTACAGCGGAAAACATTCTGTGGTAAAGATATCTGTTGGAAAACAGAGACAACGTAATTCAAGGGTTATCTTAATTCTACAGTTATCTCTAAATTCAGCCACATTGAAACGAGACAGGTTTTATTAAAATTTACTACAAGTCCTGCGCTAGCTTAATTTGGCATTGGCGAAGGATCAACCATTAGTGTATGCAGCCAACGCTGCGCCATGTGGTAGGATTTGTCACAGCTACGAATGAATATTTATAGTGCTGATGACTTTTTAGTGGTTCCGGGAGGAAGTATCGAGAGAAGCTGATCTCGAAGGCGAAACAGCAGTCGGTTTGATAGAATTGCTCGCCGATGCTCATGGCCCGTGTCTCCAAGAGATGGAATCTCGTTTAGCGCGCTGGGAGAGCAACGCCCGTCACAACATCGGGGATTTTCTCTACAATACTCTTTTAAACGTTTTACCACTTTACGATCAGTATCTTGAGAATCTCATACCCGTGCTCGAAAAAATGGAATATTCGATTCGTACGTCACGACGGTTCGATCAATTGTGCCGGGACTTTGAATCCCAGAAACACTGCTACCTGCCACTAAGTTCATTCCTATTGAAGCCGTTGCAGCGATTGTTGCATTATAACAGTATTATCGACAGTAAGTTTTTTAACGAAAACAATTCAAATATTATTTCACGACCCTTCTTGTGCGACGACTGAATTGATGGGTGGTTCAATGTTCACCAGGACTATTGGATCACTATCCAAAGGATCACACGGATTTCGAAGATTGTCTAGCAGCGAGAGATAGACTCGGAGAAACGCTTCTAGAGGGGCTCACAGTCCTGAATCAAGCGGTAAATTAAAACATCTTAAGAGAATGACGAACACGTTCCTAGCTACATTGAAATTTTTTGATCCAATTTCTACCATACTATTCAACCGCTTTGAATGAAATTTATTGCTGGATGCTTGCTGTAAGACGAACACGCTCGGCATTTACAAAATTTTGAAAAAAATTGTGCACATTATGGTTACCATGGGAGAAATTGCGAGCTACGATCAATCGTATTGCACTTTCACAAATTTCCCGAGCATAAACCTTTGAAGCGGTGAAAAGTACACATTTCGAGCTTTGTTTAATCTATTTTGATGAAGAAATGGCGTAGAAATTGGTTTTCGAAATTTTTCAAATAAATGTGACAAAGATGTATCACCAGAGCTCAAAATCTTATCGACGATCAAGAAAACGATTTTCTCACTGGCGGCGCAGCGGCTCTCCGTTCGTACCGACTGTGCTTGCATCCTTCCAAAGAATCAATATACTTTTTGAATTGTCACTTATTCACTGCGCTGATTCGTAATCTCCGTCGTTACGATAGCTACCGTAAGCTGCCGCAGGGAAAAATGTCCAAAGAATATTCTAGAAAAGTTTTTCCCATTTTCCCACTCTAATTTCGGACTTTCTGCAAAAACTCGGGCATATTCGTGATCAGCAGAAAATTTCCGATTAAATATACCCTTCAAAGAGGTTAAAAACGGAAAAAAATATTTTTCGACTTCCCCGGCCATCTTTTCCGGAATCTCAAAAATCGCGATATTTCAAAAGGACGTAGAATGACCTTCTCCTATGCTATGGACTTTCATTGGGAGGGTTTGGAAAAGGTTTTTGCCTAACTTAAATAATGGCGTTGGATTCGTATCGATATCTCTTATAGTTTTCCC